>JALRMI010000190.1:0-54684 GCA_026120165.1 Leptosphaerulina australis
GTATTTAAGAAGCCCAAAGGGCGCACCTAGATAGCCTTCCATCGAATTCACTTTGTTCATTCCTTTACATACTGCAGTCTTCTGCGCAACCCTTAATTGTCAAATAAAATGGTGATGTGTGATGAGATAAAGATGATGATTGATTGTGCCTTTGTTGATGTGTTCTTGCATCTACTTATACAATTTGCAAGCCTACTGCGCCACAATCGGGTGACTTGTCCAACGATCTCAGTGCTTTCGCTAAAGCCGCCAAAGCCCAAATACATTCTAAGTGCCCCATTAGTTGACACATATATAGCATGGGCTGATGGCCACCTTAAACTCTTTGTACTTACTTTCTCGATATATGATCAATCAATATCTTCACTTTCCACATCTTTGACATCCCTAACAGTACCACACATCTACGAACCGTCCAGCGCGACTGTTAGGGATGTCAAAGATGTGGAAAGTGTAGATATTGATTGATCATATATCAAGAAAGTAAGTACAAAGAGTGTAAGGTGGCTATCAGCCCATGCTATATACTGAGGCCGATGAGGCCTCTACGAAAAGGGAAATACTTGCGAAGGCCTGGTCAGAGTGGGCTAAAGACTTGACTACAGGGGCCAAGTATTGGCCAAGAGTGGAGACTCAGTCCAGGCCTGAACAATAAGTCATACATAGTAAGCGCTAGCGATGGAAGGGGAAGGCACATGGGGATGTGTTACATCGGCAATGCCGATGTGTGACTCACATTCCCAAGAGGGCAATGCCGAACGGTGAGGTAATTTCTCTTGAGGCGGTGCCCCTGCTAGCGGCTACGTGTCGCGATGAATCCGGGACACTAGTGCACGCATAAGGAACGTGCGCGGTGGATCCGTAACACGTGACTTGCTAAGACGATCGCGAGATGACATGGCGTTGCATGCATCTGGTATCGGGGGAGGACTGATGTAGGACCACCAAAGGTACACACATCTTGCAAGTGCCCGGTGCGTGCAAGATGGTAACTGTACCAGCCATGGCTATGGCTCAGACAGGTGGTGCTGCTTCGACTCGACGATGGCGTAACGCTGACGCGATGGTCGTAGTCGAACGTCGCGCTGGACGATTCGGGGGTGTTGATGGTACTTACTTTATGTTAGGGACGAGAAAAAGAGGTTGATAGAATAGATTCATCGTGTAACGAGAAAGTAAGTACACCGAGTGGAAGGTAGCTATCCGCTCACATTATATACACGTGGTGTCCCTGTCTTGGCCATGTTTTAACACAACTGCCGAACTCTAGGCAGCAGCAGCCAATACGCCAGCAATACTAGCTCCAAATCAACCCATGTAGCATGCTCCACCATGCTATGACCATATAGGAAGGCGTTAGATAATTCCATAACACAAAGCTGCCATGCCTTGTGCGTATGGCGAGAAGTTTGGGCAGTACAGGTCGGTTGATAGTGAGTTCTTCGGGCGAGGTTGTACTGTACGAGAGCCTCCAGTCGCAAGTGGGTATGCGTACAAAATCGTTCAATACGCTGTAACCACTACGCACCTGGTTCCTTCATCCACTCGGTATCCCAATTGTACTCATACTTTGTCACGGTGTGACACTGAAGGGCTCATCTGTGAGCCTACCTAGCCTCTTTAGGCTAACTCCGAACTTATCCGTCCTGATCTGACCTGACCTGACGAGTATATGTATGCGAGAACCGCGTGAAGTACTGACTTCACGTCCTAGTCTTTTGCTTATCGCAGCGGGTCAGCGCGCACACAGGTTCCTGTGCGTGGCGCCGTGACATACTTAGAGGTGGACACGAATGCACATTCGTAAGATCTTGCACTATTCCTATTCACATTCGTAGGTTTGAGAAAGCTACGAATATTTGTATTCAAAACGTAAAGTTTATTGATTGCTAATAGGAATATTCGTTATTTTTCTGCCAAGGTCACAAAAATCAAGTGTATTTATTTACCACACTACGACGCACGATAGCTGCTGTTGACACTGCAAAGGGTATCACATAGGTGATGTAGAGGAAACAACAACAGTCGTTGCAACGAAGTGAGCAGATGGGTCGTTTGTGATTGATTTTACATTCTACGGAAGAGAGCTCTAATTGAGGAAGTGGTTGTGTTGTTGTTGCACGACTGTTGTCTTGCTGCTGTGCGACATAGCAACCGTAAGTATACATCTCAACCGTGACAACTTCCAACAGCTGCATTCAATTTTTGTGTCCTTCAACGACACGCTCGCAACTGTCGGAATATGTGACAGTGAATACAACTCTCCGACGGTCTGCAATCATGGCAATCCATCAGCTGATCTGCCTGCACAACCCCAGCGTTCCCAAAGAATTGACTATCACTTCCTTAGCGACGAAGGAAAAGGATTGGCTCTTTCTCTGGTGGAGGATGTATAGAGACGAACACCGCCGGATGGCAGTGGCTGAAAGAGACGTTAGCAGCACCATCTTCTGAGGTGGCGTTGTAAATGCTCTTTAATTGTAGACGAGTTCAGTTGAGTGTACGGTGATGCTCCTTGAATTCAGAAACACTGATGCGATCGATACTGTTGAGAGATACATATAAATATAGAGATCCCCGGTAGAAGCAACGAACGATAGAAATAAAGGTGTTTGTATTCACATTTGTCTTCGTAATCAGAAAATGCTGCGAATACGAAGGAACAGTTACGAATATTCGTACAAATGCAAATATACCGGGTGCTCACATCCATCCCTAGCCATACTATCAGGAGGGTTCTCGAATTAATCTATGTGATGAGTATTGAGGTTTCTGAGTGAATGCATCAATCCACAATTCAGAAATCGTATTAACTGTTCTTTGCAACCTACTATGGTCAAATTACAGCGTAGGAAGCGGCACGGCTCATTGGTTGGCTGTACAGTACTATGTTATTCCGCAATCAAGCCGTACTGTAGTCAAAGTGTGGTCAAAATAGCCGCAGTATGGCCTGTCAAATGCGCTGCTTCAAATTGAGGCTCCATAATGCATCATATTTTCTTTCGTTGAAAACCAAGGAACGTTACTTTTCCCAGCCTACTACGTGGATGCTAGCAATGAAAGCTGCCCAATTCTGGTGTGTCTGCTGAGCTCTTATCAGCTGATTGAGCCTCTTTGAAATGATTATCATCTTCACTTGGCTTCCAGTACCTATGTCGCATTAGCCTAAAAAATGTCAGTATGAGTATTTTAGTACAGTGAAAGAAAGATCAACACATTTGATCTTCACATGTACATAACTAAGGTCCGGGCCAACCTCAGTAACAATCAACAACAACGAAAACTCTGAACAACTGACTCAACCACACTGGTACACTAGCTGCACAACCAGACGTTGATGCTAGCCCGTACCACATGAGATCAGTTGCAGAGCACCATTTATCCTCATTCTCTTTGGATACACGGCTGTGAACGTGATCGCTGCCCTCCCTCTCTCAATTCGCGACACTGACAGCAATAAGGTCTTCCATGCTTTCGAATGATGTATTCTGTACTGGAAACAAGGCACTGTCTATGGATATATCAGTACAGCAATATGATTTCTTTTACGACACTTACGCTGCTGGTCAAAGCTTTCAAAGGTCAGCACTTTGGTGCCAAGATAGTGCCGGTATTGTAAGATAACAATCTTTAGGTCAATCTTGTATCGATTCGAATTAATATCAACCGAAGCGGCAGGGAACCCTCTGGTATGCCTAGGCATACGAGTGCCACGAGCAGTAAGAGACTGAAATTTTGCCTTTGTGATCTCATTCTTGGCATGGGCATGCTCAGCATCTCGTACACCAGGAGCAAGTTGCAGCCTTGGAAAGGCCTGGGTCTGCTATGCTGAGATGCTGACACCCGCAGTACGATTGGCTTTTGGAGTATCTTCAAATAAGATGGGTGCATCCTTAGTTCCCTCTTGTAGAGACATCTTTTGAGGAGGGGTTTTCGGTGTTGATGCTCGCATTGATCCTGGTACCGGTGTAGCTGCATGAGCAAGGGGTCTTGTTTTAACTGCCCGGATAGGATTCCCACAGAATGGACAGAAGTCAGCGGGTATATCACCATGAGGCTGGCCGTTCTCCCCACAAAAGGGGGTGTATGTATCCATAGTGTACGGAAATAAAGAGAAGAGGCAAAGAGACAAAGATATAAAGAAACAAAGTGAGAGCTGGAGAATATTCATCCTGTGTACAAAGATTTGTGCGCTTAAATTGTTGCACTAATTTAGTGCAGCAATGGCCGATCCCATTTTGGGAAACATACCCTGAATCTGTTTACTGCTTTTGATGTGGGGCAGTGCAATCTAGGTTGTGGCCTACCTTCATATCGGCTTGTCGTGCGTGGGTTACTTCGGAAGGTAGAGGCTAGAGGTATTAACATACTTCACAAGTCTGGGCCTACGAACATACCTGCCAATCAAATCCACCAGTAGGGCTTGGTGACTCACTCAATTCTGGTAGTAAGCCAGACTTGAAATGATTTTCAGCCCTTTTACGAAGCTCAAGGTATTCTGCATGATAAGGATTATTTCTGTCCTCTGCTTTCTCCTACCTTGCATTGTACGGGTCAAATCCAATCTCTTGAAATTGAATATTGCACGATGCGAGCGTCTCATCAGGGAGTTTTGCACTTGTGTCGTCAATTCCGACCCGTGCTTCAATATCTTGAAGGATTTCTGGGTCGTATGGCGACCCATAATCTTGAGTATCCCCAGGTGGACGCCTGTTGAGTCTGCTGGGTTTACCGTGGACAATATTGGGACGATCATTTTTGCTTCCTGATGTAATGGCTGTTCCACGTCCGAACAAAAGAGAAGATTTCCGCTCGTATAATAGGAAGATGATTGCAAGTATAGCAATAACATCTTCAATCCGCCCAGAATTGTATTCGCCACACTGTGTAAGATAGAAGAGATATGTCTTACGATCGATTTTAGCTTTGGAATATAAATAATATTTTAAACCCACTCTTCATCGGAATCCCCGGCCTTTGGTAAGGTCCTCCCACCACTTTTCAATCCTCTGGTTTGCAGTGCTGGTTCCATAGAGGTAACAATCTGAAAGACAGATACTTGAGTCCTGTGCCTTTGAGAGGCGATATTGTGTATACGCAAGCAAGCCAGTTTCTCCGCCACAGTCTGATCGTACAAAGTGCGGGAATATCCCCGTACTCTTCACTGTAGTGATGTACTGGTGTACAACACTTACAGCAGTACTGTTGGAAACCCCTGCGTATATCCAGGTAATGAACCGGGAATAAGCATCAACACCAGCATAAATCTCTATACCGTACGGCTTTAACTTATCGTGCCCATCTATTGACCAGAGCCAGTTCGGCCCTGGGACGATATACTCGCCCCTCCTTCTTTGTATGTCTTTCCGACGCCGTTTTACACCTTCTGGGTTCAATGTACGATAAATTCTGAACAATCTGTCTCTTTGAACTGGTTGGTGGGCAGACTTGAAGTGGGCTTATAGCATCCCCCTACCATATCCGTCAATAGGACCAGTAAGCAGTCCCTCCTTAATTGCCTCAGGTGCTAGCCTGTCTGCTTCAGCCTGTGCCTCAGGACCCCTTATCCTCCTCTTTAATCCAAGCTCAGACTTCAAGCGTAGGAGGGTCCCTTTTGCAAGATGATAACCCTCTTTCTTAAGTTCCTCTTTTATCTCAGTGTCATCAGCATCATTCTCAAAGAACAGGAGCTTAATTTTTGCTTTAACATGGTCCTCTACCTCTATGCGAAGGTGTCTGCCAACACCCCATTGCTTGAACCAGCCCTTAATGCCTCGTACACTGATGCAAAGACCCTGGTCATCCTCGAGCCAATCCCGTAGGTCATCATACGTAGCACCCTGCCGAGAAAGCTGTATGAGAGGCTCTTTGTAAGGCTCCAGGTTTTTAAGTGGACGCCCATCCAAGATGTTCAGTAATTATATTCTAGCCTTCATTGGGCGGCTGCACACACCTGGCCTTGTTTTTTATCTTCTGTATGCAGAGTTGTCAACAATCAACCAAGTGGGGCTCGGAAGGCTCGGATTGAATTGATTGATTACCTGTATAGGCTTAGCAATTACCCATATAAGTTTAACTCCTTCCTTATTCGGTAAGCGCGTGAAATCAAAAGGCGGATTGAATTGATTGTTGACAACTCTGTCTGTATGGGGTTGTGGTGAGGTAAGAGGTTTGCCAAGTTTTGATGTTCTACCTAGCGCGGGGTTAAAAAATTGCTGCACTATGTTGATTACTAGTCCACGGTAAATGATAGTCTTGAAATTTATCTGCACACTTTTTACTGACGTCATTGATGCCGTCTGCTTGGAATGCAACGCGACAGTAACGCGTATCGCTCCGCGCACAATCTCAAGCGCACACTCGCTTTATAATCTCCCTAACTCCACTTCGACAGTCTCTGAGCTTTCATTGGGGATTCTAGACCAATCATTAATTGCCGATTCACTATACACTCATGACTTTTGGCACACTGAGTCCTTCCAAGCTTTTCATACGTACCACATACTAGTTGCCAAACCTCAAAATTTTACAATCTGCGATACGTGTATCACACTCGAAGTGTACACTTGAAAAGTCGAGAACAGTACCTGGGCCTCCCATGAAGCGCGGCGCTCTCGACACGTTTTTCAAATCGACAACTTCTAAGAAGATTAAGTATGAGACAACCTCCCTTGCTTCGAATCACACATCCTATCCATTTCCGATACCAAACTTGCCCGTCACGTTCCAGGAACAGCTGGGGTTTGCGCCAGCGGAAGAAGGTAGATTGATGAGTGACAAGCCTGACCTGGATCTCGTATACTACCAGCCATATATCCCGCCTTCCATTACAGCAGGCTTGTTCGACTTCTTACGTCAGGAGTTGCCATTCTATCGGGTACAATATACCATCAATCGTTTCGGCAAAAAGACGGATGTCCACACTCCGCGGTTCACGACCGTTTTCGGTGTCGACGAGACCTGCCGATTCGATCCAAGTGGCTCCATTGTAGATGCTGGGACGGGCAAGAAGGTAGAGGCTTGGATGTTCAGATGTAAACCACGTCCTATTCCACAATGCTTGGACGAGCTGCGCAAAGTTACCGAGGGCACGACGGGCAATACCTTCAACTTCTGTCTAGTCAACTACTACGCCGATGGCAGAGACAGCATATCTTACCACTCCGACGATGAATGCTTTCTTGGACAGAACCCATCTATTGCATCTTTCACGCTTGGTGCTAAGCGTGACTTTCTGTTGAAGCACAAACCTATCGCATCAAGAGAGGGAGAGACAACGCCAGACCCAGCACTAATAAAGCTGTCACTAGGCTCTGGGGATATGGTACTGATGAGAGGGAAGACACAATCGATGTGGCTGCATAGCATACCAAAGCGATCTGGTGTAGAAGCAAACAAAGGGAGAATCAATATCACATTTCGGAAAGCGATTGTCAAAGAAGGTACAGAAAATTACTATCGGTACAATGTTGGGACTGGTGGTGTGTACAGGTGGAATGATGTGCAGAAAAGGATGCTTTTGTGCGAGAAAAATGAAACAGCAAGAATTGCTCAGGCAAAAATAGAAGAGAGCAAGTGAATGTGGTAGAGATGCACGCTTGAATACCAGTAACTAGACCTAGAGCAATTAACATTTAATGATTGCAGTAACGTGGTTCATCACCGAGCGGCGCGGCTCAAAACTCACCAAAATCGTGATTTTTCGCAGCGAAACAACTCCACACCATACTGATATATTCGTTAGAAATTTAAACAAGAGGTTTCTATAGCTAGTCTCTGCTATATGTCAAGTTCTCAAGACTCTGTAACAATAGGGTGCGATGATGATTTTTTTTAGTAAGGGGTTTTTTGTAAGTTTGTGTAGTTCTGCAATAACTTCTAACCTATTTCATATATAGACTTGAGAACGAGATGGAAGGCTTTTCCTATAGGTCTAGCATCAAGTGTAAAAGATTCTTAAAAAAATATTGCTCTAGTGTTGAGTTATTCCGTTGCAAAAAATCGTGATTTTGGTGAGTTTTGAGCCGCGCCGCTCGGTGGGGTTGCGCCGCTCGGTGGTGAACCACGTTAAAAACTCTCTACGAGCAACATCGATTACGTGCATGTCGTCAAAAAACGGTAGTGTGGGAAAGATGTCAATTGATCGTGAAGAACCCCCCAATCATCATGTGATGATGGTCAGAATTTGGGGTGGATTCCAGGTTGATGATTTGCACAACCGTTACGGCAGACTAAAGCGAACGGGCGTCCGTGATAGCCGTGCGTTATCGTCAACCCCGCCCTTCGACTGGAGATACTTAGTGAACGACGAAGACAAGCAAGATCAAACATCAAAGCTTTGTGTACAATCTAGCATGTAAAAACTTGAGCGTGTGTCAGACTTGCATGGATTAGTTGAGTCAAAGATGTGCTGAATAAGGGCGGCGTAGCAATGATTAACGCCAAGGTTTCCTTCAACGGAGTTAATAATTGAGAGAGCCGGCATCCAATTTACCTACCACCAACAAAGATCCACCACCAACGTCTTTGCAACTATCTTGACATCTATTGTGTGTCGCAAACTCAGGCGCTATACGAAACAACTCTTGTCGACGATCAGCTGTCGCGTATACACTGCGACTCGACCCTGCTTACATTAAGGCAGCAGGACCTATGTACGACCCTTTGCACCGTCGACAACTCCAGAAACTGATATGTTAGCGTAGTCCTAGTTGAAGCTTTACAGATAACACGGAGTGACCTTTAGGCTCGTACTTAATCAGTGCCTTCGACACGATCAAGACTCTGTGCCCACTCTCTCCCAATCACCTTGCTCTTTCACCATCAAGAGCGACTGCGTTGGACTCTCGTCTACTGAACGGCCACTAAGAGGACTTATAAACTGCGCTTGAGCATACCACTTAATAAAGCAGTGTGGGCGGCTTACGAATTCAGACCGAGACGGAAAGAGGGCTGCTATCAAATAGCTGAGAGAAACGCGCAGATATCTCATCACTCACACTACAAGGCGGAGCTGGGTTTTAACTGGGCGATAACGGGCAACTGCAGAAGACAAGCACGGGCCCGTGGAACTAAAGCTCGAGGAATGCCACATTCTTACGCCTCTGACTCTGTACTCTTGCGCCAGTTGCCAGCAAGTAGCGTCTGCACAGATATCTGAATCAGCCATAGTGCGCTTATTACCTGCTCAGGCAACCCAACCTTCATTTAATCAGCGAAGACATCGTTGGACCTGGTCCATTTGAGTCCGACCCACCCGTTCGTGACAGAGACACTGGAAAGAAAAGGCGTTAATATGCCGCCGCAATACACGCCACCTTCTACAACCTCGTCAAGCGCGGGTCATTCGTCACCAGACCCTCAGTTTAGGGTCGTGCGCAAGAGAAATCGGGTCCCTCTGTCCTGTGGTCCATGTCGGCATAGAAAGTAGGTTGATGGTTACTCCAAAATGGCAAAGTCCAATGTTGACGTACATAGGCTGAAATGCAATCGGGCCCAGCCTTGCGATAATTGCACAAAGCGTGGAGACACAGCATCATGTACATATGCTTCTCCCGGAAACCGTAAGAAAAATACAATCGGCGCTGGCGCAACTACAACGCCTGATGATATGCAAAATCGCATCGACAGACTCGAGGGACTAGTACTCTCATTGATGACAAATGGCGCACAAAGCGCAGGTCCAGCTGCAGCACAGGCAGCTATTGCCAACAGCCTCAACAGTGCTTCTTCTGATCAGCAGTTCGATATGGGGAATATGAGTAGTGGTATGAGCAACGGGCAACCAGAATCGATACCAGAAGAAGATGCAGGCGAGGAAAGCGAGATGGAGACTGTAACGAAGTCGATTGGAGTTATGAAAGTGAACAACAATCAGACCATTTTCGCATCTGAGGCACATTGGTATGCAATTCTTGGCGAGGTACGTAACCGCCTTGCGCTTTCTGAGTGCCTCTTTTGACATCGAACAGCTTTCGGAAGTCAAAAACTACTTTGCCGAGCATAAGAAGCAATATGATGACCAACTGAAGCGATACAAAGCTACCCACAGCGAAGAGAACCCCCCAGGGACTGGTTTTCTGTACGGTCAAATGAAGACTATGTCGAGGCATGAGATACTCTCTCGATTTCCACCGAAAGCTACAGCGGATATCCTGGTGTCAAGGTTCTTCAACACGTATGATCCGGGCATCCACATTATACATGGGCCGACTTTCCAGAAGGAGTATGATAGGCATTGGTTGGGTCCAGATGATACCCCTATTATCTGGCTAGGCTTGGTCTACTCCATGATGTGCATAGCACTGCAGTCGTACACAAGAGCGGGCGATGAGCCTCCAGAGTATAGCGGCAAATCTTGGGCAATGTCAAAGGAGTATCGAGACTTAACTGCCCAGTGCCTAGTGATGGCGGATATCACACAACCCACCCAAGGCATGCTCGAGACTCTGATTCTGCATGTTCATGCTGAGTATTCGCGCAGTCGAGACGCGGAAGTCGGAATTTTCATCAGCGCGGGAATCATCGTACGACTGGCGATGCGACAGGGCCTGCATCGAGATCCTGCACCGTACTCTAGTATTTCTGTATTTCAAGGTGAAATGCGACGTCGAGTCTGGGCTTGTATTCGGTCATTCGATCTTCTTTTCTCCGCGCAGGCTGGCTTGCCTCCGATTACGCGACCAAGGGATACAAATACGGATGTCCCCCGTAACCTCTACGACGATGAACTGTTCGAGGACATGAAGGTGTTACCGCCATCTAGGCCTGAGACCGAGGTGACTCCTACACTATTTCTTATCAACCGGACACGATTGATGAATAAATTGGGAGAAGCGGTGGAATTGACCGATGCTTTGACATGTTCATCTTACGATGAAGTCATGAAACTTGATGCGCAAGCCCGAGAGCTACATGAGAGTGTTTCACCGCACCTCAAGATGCGTTCCATGGACGACTCTGCCCGAGACCCATCGACACTGATCATGCAGCGATTCACTTTGGACCTTCTCTACCTGAAAATTGTTTGTGTGCTTCACAGGAAGTACCTCGCTTATGCTCGTGTTCATACCCGATTTAGCTACTCTAGAACGGCTGTCATTGATGCATCAATGACGATGTTACGACACCAGGCAACACTACATCGGGAGTGTCAACCAGGTGGTCGCTTGAGAAATGTCAAGTGGTTCATTTCTTCACTAACAACTGTCGACTTTCTACTTGCAGCCATGATCATTTCGTCCGACCTCTACCACACCATCAGATGCGAACGTCAGGGTCGTTCATATCCGGCAGATTTGTACACATGGAGCTCTGACCGGTTCGACGATATGCTCGGTGCCATTGAGACGGCAGTAGGTATCTGGGAAGGTCTTAAAGATCACTCGATGGAAGCTTACAAAGCCTATACAACCCTCAGCGTTATGTTGGGCCAATTGAAGAAGGATCGAACGACCAAGCATACACAGGAAAGCTTTTCCTCGGCGTCTAATTTCTCGACAAATGCACCTATGGATGATGCAAATGTAGCTCCTGAGCACTCTGCGGCTATGACTTTGGGCATGCTCAGTACAGGTGGCATGACATCAAACTCAGCGAACATGTTTGATCAGCGGTATCCTGCTTCAATGGCGAATCTATTGAATGACCCAATGCCACAACAATCGATCGGCCTGACTCCAAACTATGGAGGAAGTACTACAGCAGGGGCAGGAATCGTTGATAGCGCACCTAGTCCCTTTTCAAATCTTTTCGGTGCGAATCTATTCCAAAATCTGGATCTTCCACCGACGGACAGCATCAATTGGGTATGTGAATGAATTTTTTCCAGATTGCACGTTACAGGCTGACAAGTATAGGACGCATGGGATTCTTATATCCAAGGTCCGGGTGTAGATGCACAAAACAATTTCTTTCCTATGGACTTGAGCGGTTTGCCCATGCAGTCGGACGCGAGCGGACTACAGCAGAACCCATCAGTGTCCAATGGTCCGGTGCAGGGCCAACGGACCAACGCGTTTGGGCAAAATCTGTTTATGGGGGTAAGTGACGCCTGATTTGTTGCTTCGTACGCCAATCTTTTAACAATATCAGGCTGACCCAAAGACAAGTAACGGTGAAGGCTATCCGATGAGCTTATGACAGATCTAAGCAAAATTAGGCACGAACGTACCGAACAGTTTGGCTCTTAAAGGTGTAACATCTCGACTATTCAACAGACCTTGTTGGTTGCATATTAGCTAATAGGTTGTTGGTGTGAATTGCCCACCCTAAATATGGGCCCATGACCACAGTACGGAATGACTGAGCTCAATTTCTGATCTAAAATATACGCCGTTTTCATTATCATGTACTATTTCTTCAATGCGTAAACTGCACAGTGCCAAATTAAAATAATGCACAACCATGCTGCCCGTTGTCATCTGCACCTGTTAGTTTGTCGAAAAGAGCCCCTGTGAAGTTGCCTATATTTAGCTTAAACCCTGGCGCAGCCTGCCCCACCTTTCCGTCGTGGACCCTACATCAGACGTCACTACGTCTCTACGTATCTACAGCTTACAATCCAGCCGGTTCATTGTTTGGCCGCACAAGTTCAAGCCGCAGCCTGCCATTTTTCAGACTTGATCCTGCGTAGAGGTTTGGATATAAGCAGTTCTTTAGAAAAACACATACTCTCTTCCTTCATCTAAGATCGCAGCCATGTCAGACCCCACCCTCGTCTCTTCCCCAAATGAGACACCCGTCTCCCCCATCTCACGAAACGCAATTTTGCCACAGGAAAACCTCCATCCTGTCCCACCACACACATCACTCGTAGATACTTCCGTACCAGCGATCAACGCGCAGCCCGTAGAGCTAGATGGAATACCCACAAGTCCTGAAGAGCAGGAATTGAAGCATAAAATGACCAGCTTGACAGATGACAAAAACGTAGATACAGAGTTGTTGAGAGAAGGAGACACAGAAATACAACGACTTGAGAAAGATGTAAGCTATTTCTTGAGTCGTTCCCGAGAACAACATGATTTTAATATGGATGCAGAAGAGAGCGGCGGTGTTGGCAAATAGAAGCAAAGATCCAGGTGTGATCTTTAACGTCCCTAGCGAACCTACTGCAGAAGAAGTTGAGGCTGCAAACAGCAAGGGCAGGTCAGGTATAGAGGCGGAAACTTAGGGATGATTGGGGTGAGTAACAAACTCGGAGAAAAGGATTTATGTTCTGAAACTTATCATGGTAGTAGTAGTCCTTTCTCGATAGTTGCACGTTGTAGCGGTGATGCTCCAGTCAAATATTCACTCTTGTTTACTCATTGCAGTTGACCCGAGACACCACAATGCATCTCACCCAGCACAACCAATTCAGACCTTCTTACTATATCCGGGCAGTCGACGAACTCCAATAATCATTTCTTTAAAGACAGCATGACCTTCTCATGATCAGAAATAGTTGTAAAGTATAGTAATTGGGTTAATCTCTGCAAGGTAATTGAGGCTTCCTACGTACTTGACGCTTGGGACGCCTCGCACTTGCAGAGTCAATAGACGTTACTTACCCCCACTGACCTGGACTGCGGTCAGATTTTTCAACGATTTCTAAGATATGAACATGTAAACGTTATACAGAATATTTGTTAAGACAAAAAGTAATAACACACTCTATCCCAGCATTGATTGGTATAAATACCTTCTCAACAATATTCAATATATGTAAGTTGCTAAGCAATGGCAAACTTCTGTAGTAGAACCTCATGGGACCGACTTTATCACTAATAGCGAAACTGTGCGCATTGTCACCACACTCAATAACAATACAGGACATCAGCAGGTGTAAAATTTATGTGCTCACACTCGTTTATAAATGTTCTTATTCCACCTCTATTGGGTTTCTTCTCAGTCAATCACATACAGCAATTCCCCTGGCAGGCAACACAAGCATGGTAGCTACTGCCTCATTTTCCCTGTGTAATCCGCCAGCATTTCCATCCTGCTATCACGTTACATCACAAGATCTTCCTCCTTAGG
This sequence comes from Leptosphaerulina australis, assembly GCA_026120165.1. NCBI lineage: Eukaryota > Fungi > Ascomycota > Dothideomycetes > Pleosporales > Didymellaceae > Leptosphaerulina > Leptosphaerulina australis. The sequence goes on from JALRMI010000190.1 coordinate 14,023, forward strand.
ATTCGTCACATTTAACTGAAGAGATCCTGTAATATGCCCTGACGCGTTCACACTGATCTAGCATCAAGGCAATCTACATGGTGCAACCCCAAGTCGCAGAGCCCGGAACCATAATGATCAAATTCTTAACTTCTGTTGTTCATAATGGAGCAAAGTATTTGCGCTAGGGGTTGGAGCTAGAGAGCCGCGAAACCAGGATTGAAAAAGCCCGGTACGACCGCTCTCATCGAGCAAAACGCTCAGTTCTGTGGGCCAAGCCCGAACAATTTAACGGGCACATTTCCAGTCTCAAAATCATCGAGGCCTGCTGAGTCGTCGATGATACTGACTCTTTGCTATGGTATAATCTTTGAGCCATGTTTTTACGTACAATCACACATCTGAAAAAGATCTCTACTATATATTAAGGTGATCGGTCACTTTTGTCAGTGCGAATGGTTCTGTGGCAGTTACCTTCCATGCCCTGATTAACGCATAGTCATATAATTATAATTTGAAAACACCTGTGCCGTACTCGCTCATGTGTTTGACTACGTATATATGATTTACATCCTAGCTAGACTCTCCACAACTCGTTGATATACAGTTACTGCAGAGCTTCTAAAGGTCCTGGGTCCCAATGTCAAGCATTTTGAGCTTGACAAAAAGTGACAGTGGAACAGTATGGCCACACCGGAATATCAGCGTCGTTGTCAGTTTTTCCGCCAATATCGAAACCAACTTTCCAAAAGGCCGTTATCAGCGCCGAATTCCGCAAATAGAAAGGCACCATTCATTCATCAAGAAGCCATAGTACCTTAGTCGAAGAAAGCAATGTTATGTGGGCTATGCTAGAAACAGATATTGATGTTGGGGTAAATGGTGTTTTCAAGTCTCACTGGATAGGTTTGAGCAACTCAAGTCACACCGTGCACGGTCGCTGTAAATATTCATGCAAGTGATATATTGTCATTGCTCGTCAAGTTAAGACTTCAATCGTGTTCGCGATTCGATCACCACCCAAAAGCAACGTCAAGCTGTCCCACTTCGCCATAATCAGGATTCAGATCAACAGTCTTTATAAAATTCATGCACGGTGACTTTTCCGGACAGACCCTTCTGCAATGCAGCGATGCATTCCTCACTATTGTCTTGTCTGCTTGAAAGTTTGCTTATACAAATTACACGCTGAGTATCCCTAGACTCATAGCGGACTAACTAAACGGATTTTGGTGGATTGACGGAATACTGGGCCAGGAATTCGGGATCGTTCTCGAATTCTTCTTTGACCTGTCAAGTATTAGCTGTGACCTTAAACTGTGGAATAGGTACCTACGATATCCAGTCCACCAACCAGCTCGCCATCTACCCAAACTTGGGGGAACGTGGGCCAGTCTGCAAACTCTTTAAGTCCTTGCCTAACCTCGTCGTCTGCCAAAATGTTGAAGAACCCGTATCTGATTCCTTTCTCACGGAGCACACTGACTGTTTGTCTAGAAAAGCCGCATTGTGGCGCGCTCGGTGTGCCTTTCATGAACAGCATAACGGGCGCAGCCTTGACCAACTCGGATAGACGCTTGTGTAGCTCCTCCTTATTTGTCTCTTGCTCGGCCGAGCTGTACTCTGGTGCCGTCTTTGCATCATTTGCGTCAGGCGCGTAAGATGCCAGGTTCTTTCCACTATCGCCCTTTATGCCGTTTTCGACTGGTGGTCGTGTCACAGTCTGCGCAGGTGGCACACTCGGTCCTGCAGCGCCAGATCCTGCGCCTGCGTATCTTTCCACTGCGGCTCTTACTTTCGCAGCATCAGAGCCTGAAACTGTCTCGAGGGTTTTGCCATCCCTCTGGACGACTATATAAGGCACAGCGGTGACGTCGTACTGCTCAGAGACATCAGGGAGTTCTTCGGCATTGAGTGAGAGGAAGGAGATGGGAGCATCGGCAGGGTATGTACTGGCAAGGGTCTTCAGGATGACTGACATCTGCTCACATGGCTTGGCCCATGGTGCGTGGAAGTAGATAACCGCAAGTGTCGATGGTGAGAGTGACTCGATTGTGGATTGGAAGATAGACTCATCGGTGACTTCGCGTACGGTGGCCATGATGTGTTTGGGTGTGATAGGTATAGTAAAAAAACGGGAGAGCGTACAGAAAAGGACGTGACTGACACAAATGATGATCTGATCTGATAAACCATAAGTTGCCGCTCTGACGTGCTCGGCTTTTGCTGACTGCTAGAAAGCCCCACTAGATTGCGATTTCGGAATTGCCCGCGGAAACCTTTTAGCCCCGCGTCGCATTTGTCTTAGCGATCTTATCAGATCTAGTCCGTGCGTTGTGGCATATCAAAAAAAGTTCCAGCAATTGCCAAGAGTTTGCAGCTGCACGAACAATCCCAAACAGCCATCCACCATGTTGAAGGCAGTGTATGTTTGACAATATAAAAAGAGAGCATGTGAGAACTCACTACTAATATGGTTCATAGTAAACCCAAGAATGCACGCGCAGCACGCGCCATGAAGGCACGAGAGCCTCAGCAGACAGAGAACCCTAAGACAACCCTCTTTGTCACCGGCCAGAAGACGTCGCAGATTCTTAAGCTCGCTGTCGCTGACCTCGTTAATCTCAAACGACCCTTCGTTGAGCGCTTCACTAAGAAAAATGATATTCATCCGTTCGATGACGCCTCCTCGCTTGAGTTCTTCTCCCTTAAAAACGACACTTCTCTTCTCGCCCTGTCTCTTCACTCCAAGAAGCGTCCGCACTGCCTGACTATAGCACGTACGTTCGATCATAAGATTCTCGATATGCTCGAGCTGTACATCAACCCGGAGACTTTCCGTACCTTACAGCAGTTCAAGAACAAGAAACCAAGTATCGGACTAAAGCCGCTCATTTCATTCCACGGTACCCTATTCGAAGACCCCAACGATACGAAGTATACGCTTGCCAAAAGCCTTCTTGTGGATCTCTTCCGTGGTCAGGACACAGACGAAGTCGACGTCGAAGGCCTGCAATACTTGATCAGCATCAGCGCTGAAGAGCCTACAGACGCAAGACCTAACCCGGAGATCAAATTGCGCTTTTACTTACTCAAGACCAAGCGCTCAGGGCAAAAGCTGCCCCGTGTCGAAGTTGAGGAAATGGGTCCACGCCTCGACTTTACGCTCGGTCGCGAGCAGTTCCCCGATGCAGATATGCTCAAGGAAGCTATGAGGAAACCCAAGGGTCTCGAGGCTAGGACAAAGAAGAACATCGAGACGGACGCTATGGGCGACAAGGTGGCCAAGATTCACCCAGGCAAGCAAGACTTCAACACGCTGCAGACAAGGAAGATGAAGGGTTTGAAGCGAAGCCGTGATGAGGATATTGAGGGTGATGCGCAGATGGCTGAAGCAAGCTCTGATGGGGAGGAAGAGGAGGCTTCAACAAAGAAACCCAGGGTTTGAGACAATATTGGCGGGAGAAGAGAAGACTTGCATGGATGGCGTTACGGCATTTTGGGAGTTCAGTCGGGATTATACCACCTTCGCGGTACGGGCATGTCAAAAGTGTATAGTCTACGAACAATCGTAGTTGAATGTGTAGTGGGATATCTTCGAATCTATCTGTTCAGCTTTCCAACAGGTCGTTATATTGTGATTCGCCTAATCATCGTCTCCAACCTCGTCAATATCTAGCCATTTTGCGCGACACTTGACTGCGGCACTTCTAACCTCTCTTTTCTTGTCATCAAGCGCAACCGTGAGCTTCTTGACCACTTGTCTCCGATACGGTAGAACGGTCTCCTGTCTGAACTTCTCCGAGACCAATGTCAAGCACCGTAATGCTGCTACACGAACCTTCATTGGTGGATGCGAGTCCTTGCTCACAGTGGCATTAGCGAGAAGTCGTGAAATTAGACTACCACTGTGTTCCTCAAGGATCTTTGGCCTATCGACAAGTGTTGATGCAAGCGTTCCAATCGTCGCTTCCTTTACGATGTCGATGCCCTTAAGGTCCAAAGACTGCAAGAGCAAAGTTACGAGCTGATTGACTTCCTCGACGACAATATCAAAAGGCGTCCACTTGAGTATGCCACTCAGGGCAATGAAGTAGTTCGGTTTCGTCTCAGCTGGTGCTTCGCGGAAAGACTGAACGATGTTGGGAATTAGCAGTGCAAAGCTCTTCTGTTTGTGTAGGCCTGAAATTTGACAGTGGTTTTGCTTTGTCAGCAAGTCGTTGGGCTGAAGGAGTGTTGTGAAGCCATGCGCTACTGCGTTGCCATATTGTGGGTTTGAAAGAAGAGAAAGAATTGTGGGATATAAGGTATTGAGCACACTACTGCTCCTCGGGACAATGCCCTTAAGACAGGCGAAGATTACTCGTATCCTTTGAGTGTCGAGCTTCTCTCTGTTGAAGAGATCGAACTTGTTCATTAGTGAATCCACACACGTTTTGAGCCCAGAGGCAGTGTAGTATTTGTTGATGATGAGTGAAAGTTGGTGAAGAGATGCGGATCGAACGGGCATAGAGAGCTGCGAATGCTGCGCATACTCAGCCAGTGATGTGGTGAGAAGTTGCAGCTCACAGGGGAGAGATGTTTCTTTCCTAAATGAGGCCATAAGGTGGGTAGAAATAACCATTGTCTTGTGAGTTTCCGGTGCAGCATCAGGGTTAAAGGGGGGCATCTCAGCTTGTGGTGTGCCACGGAATAGGGTGTATAGCTCTGTAGCAATCATGTTTTGGGACTCAACAGTTTGCGATCTGATGATAATGCCGCATATTCGTCCAACAAGGTCCAATGTGCCTTCATCATTGAAGGCTATAGGATGCGAAGGGTCGGAGCTTGATGCTCGCTGTAGCAGCGGCAGCGCTATATCGTTGTAATATGTCGAATTCTCCGGGCTCCGCGATAACATTGCCTCGCCCTTGTTGAGTGCATATAGTATTGCTGATAGTAACGCAACTAGATAGGTCGACGAAGCTCCCTGTTGCACTGCTGCGCTGAATTTGTTCTTTAGTCGTAGGAGGACAGTGTCGAAGACCTTCTCTTCGCCTGCCAATTTCGCAAATGCCTCCAGAACTGATGAGTAGTTTTTGGGGCCGTCGATGTCGCTGTCTGGTAGCTGCGCTAAGTATGCAGGAAAGGCTTTGTCAACCACAACTTGAGGCTTCTGGTGTGCGACATCTACGATGCCATTGATTGCAGCTTCTTTCACTTCATCTTTACCGTAAGAGTCTTCATAGATGACAATGTTTTGTAAAGCCTGGATCGTTTTGCCAATGTCTTCATCGCCGAGAAGTTGTCTGGCTTTGGACAGTTGAAGCAGTCCGTCCAAACACACCAACCGGAAAGAGACCTCTTTGGCTGGAACAGATTCCAGTCCATTGAGAAGAACATCAAGTGATTGTTCTCGAAATTGTGCTAAGACGCTGGTAGCAGCCTGGTCTCCAACAACACCTGGTGAGCGCCAATCCCCAAAGACGACAATATTGGCCCGGATAAGTTGGATCAGAACTTCAAGTAACCCTCGCCGTTTTGCTATTGTGTCTGCATTCTGGAATAGCAAGAATAAAGTCGGTAGCACACTTGTCAGCAAGGCATTCGCAACTTCGGCAGAGACCTGTGCAAGCTTATGCAGTATACGTGCAGACGCTTGTGACTGCTTCGTGGGCGCGTCTTCGAGGTGTTCGTTACATTCTTTAATAATTGGCCGTAAATACGCATTGAGTGGTCCATTTGTGCCTTGCGAGAGAGTTCGAGCGATAGCAGCCAGGCCATTAAGAGCTTCTTCTGCCAAATCTTCCTCCTGCACATTCAAGATCTCAAACTTCAAGGCGTCCCAGAGTGTGATGGAATAAAGTGATATTGTACCAGGCCCATACTCGTTGACTGAGGCAGTGATGGTCTGAAGCACATCCCTCTTTGTGTTCATTGATGTCGAATCAAGCTTGTCCAATAAAGCAGGGAAAGCGTAAGGTGCGAAATCGGACGTCGAAGATATGCAATCTCTCAGACGATCTTTGAGATCTTGGGCAGTAATACCATATGGATCGTCTGGTGGGGGTCGAAATGTGATAGGAAAGTAGTTGAAGACAGCATCGAAAAGATCCTGAGCATCTGCACCGATATTCCACTCCGTCATAGGGACCCTAAGTATGGAGAACACGACCATGAGATTGCGGGGGTCCTTCTCTCCATCAAAGTATGATATGAAGCGAGGCAGGAAGTCGCCTGTCTCTGTGTGATGCACTCGCAAAGCCTCACGGTACTTGGCCATAAATCTGTCTATGAGCTGAAGTACGGGATATCGTTCGGTCTGTTGTTTGTACTGGCGTAGCGGGTGTGTGTTGTTGAGCAATGTTTCCACAGTATTGACTACCCTGTCATTGTCCCACTTTCCTAGCTCTTCCAGTGCCAGCAGCGCCTTTGCACATGATCCTAGGCCTTCACTGTCTTCTGTACGGGACAACACAAAGTCGCATAGTAGGTTGCGCTGCTGGAGGGACAGCACTTTCTGGGGGGTCGCAGCCAGGACTTCGGCAAGATAAGATATTGTTTTCGATCGAATAGCGCCATCTTCGCTATTGAAGTAGTCTCCAAGGTCTCCTATGAGCCTCAAAAGCTTCAATTGGCCACTTTGCAGTTCTGTCCATTATCAGCATTTTCCCCACCACACCCCTCTTGGTTCTCAAACGCACGATTTGCACTCCGCTGCGCAATAGCACTGGCCTCCTTCTTATTTCGGTCATAGTCCAACAAATACTGCTGGATGTCTGACATACTCGCGGCGCGTCTCAGGGGTTGTTTCGGGGTATCGAAAGGAACAGGCGACCTGTACGCAATGCTTCAAAGCTAGAAACCAGTAGCTTATGACGCAACTACGCCGATTCGCTGATTGGCCGCGGGGAATGGTGGGGCAGAAAAAAAGTTAAAACACCACGAACAGCGCGGCACTTTCATGAACGGAAGTTTTAGGATGACACAGACCAGAAGCCTTCTTATCCTCTGCGTAAAGAAACGCGTGAAGTAGTCAACTGCCTTTAGAAAATCTTTTTCTAACTTGCTTTCTTCTTTCCTCTTCTCACGACTTCATTTTCTTTCATAATGGCCACCGACAAGCCCAACTGCAAGGTGATTTTGGCGAACAACATTGCAAAAGGTCTCCTTGGCGAAATCCAAGATGGTTTGAAGACCCTCCAGCGCAAGCCACTCCTTGTAGGATTTCTATCCAGCAGCGATCCTGCGGCAAGGGTGTATGCGGAATGGACAGGCAAGACGTGCAGTGAGAAGTGAGCTTACCCGTTGCGTTGCTGTTCCAATATGCATTGGGCAGTAAGACACGAAACTTATGCATTACAGTGGCTTTGCCTACGAGCTACGCGAAGTTGACCGCGAGGAGCTCGAAGACGCACTTATCGACGCCAACAATGACTCCAAGGTCGATGGCATCATGGTCTACTACCCGATTTTCGGCAACAGACAAGATCAGTACTTGCAGCAAATTGTCTCCGCCGATAAGGATGTTGAGGGTCTTTCCCACCAGTACATCTTCAACATGTACCAGAACATTCGTTTCCTCGATCCCGCCGGAACAAAGAAGAGTATCCTCCCATGCACGCCGCTTGCTGTTATCAAGATACTCGAATATTTGAGGATATATAATACTATCCTTTCTTATGGCAACAGGCTGCACGGACGCACTATTACTGTCATCAACCGAAGCGAGGTCGTGGGCCGGCCATTGGCGGCTCTGCTGGCCAACGACGGGGCGACTGTGTACAGTGTGGATATTTCCGACGTGCAAGAGTTCACACGAGGTGAGGGTATCAGGAAGAAGAAGCATGACGTCGTCGAGAAGCCTGGTTGGGAGCTCAAGGATTGTCTCCCCATCAGTGATGTGGTCATCAGTGGAGTGCCTGGAGAAAAATACAAAGTGCCAGCGAACCTTCTAAAGGATGGCGCTGTATGCATCAACTTTTCCAGCGAGCGTAACTTCAACCCGGATGTTAAGGAGAAAGCGTCTATCTACGTACCTGCTATTGGCAAGGTGACAATCGCTGTTCTGCTGCGAAATTTGCTAGTACGTTGCTACCATTCACATATCATTTTATCTATCTGACCGTTATATAGCGTCTTGCGCAGAACAAGGTCGATGCAGCTGCCACCGCTAAGGCCCCGCAGGCCACACAGTCCATCGAGGACGAGAAAAAGCCTGCTGAAGAGAGTGCTGTTCCGGTGATCGCTTCTTGAGCGCTGAAGAACTTCCTTGCCTTCAATTTTGATACCCTATAGAAGGCTCTGTAGCCATACAAAACAAGTTTCTCGTCACACATTGAGAGCATTATCAAGGCGATGCATAAGTTCATTGTCTGTCGAATGTACCATCTGTTTCTAGTGGCGATATCTCAAATAACCTAATCCTAAAGGGACATGTACAACGACTGTTTGTATAATTTTCGCCAACAATAAGCTGGCTTAACTATGCATAGCAAGTAAGCCCCTTAATACTGCCAACTGGATACAAGCATGCCTCACAGAAGCGCCCTTTGGCATCAGAAGTAAAGATGTCTACTCAGTCCCAACGTCCTGATTTTAAGTCCGCCAATTAAAGTCCACCAAATCAGCACTTCTGGAATAGCACATCCAAGTTGGCAGACTCCAACAGATTCAATTCCTTCAGTCGACGTTCCAAGCTAGTCATGCAGTGGGCCGTACATCCTCAATCCCCATGTCTTCTGATGCTCTGCTGTTGTATCAGGCAAAAAGTCTTAACGGTGGATCCCGGGGACAGGTGTAATGCAAGCACTCCTTACACATTATTTTACAACGAAAGCTTTATATTTTTGTATGAAAAGAAATCTTTCTGGACGTACAGGTCTGTCCACCGCCCTCATAACGAACCCTCCGTCTACACCACGTCGTCCAACGCCACATTTGACGCGCGATCAACTCCTCCATGTGTATGCTCTCTCTCTTGCTGGACATACAAACAAACACATTGCAAACTCTTGGAGATCTCAGAGTTACAGATCAGGTACACTATCCATGCCGAACACCTCACGCCAAAGAAGCGCTCAAGGCGTCCACGCTACTTCTCCAAAGATCAAACTGACGAGCTCGTAGCATTCGTTAGTCGCTCACTCATACCTCTTTAGGTGAGCTTTGCCCGCCTTGCTGAAGGCCCCTTCCCACATTGGAATGTTGGAGAATACGTTATCCGTAACGCGCTTCGAAGTAGAGGATGTGTACGTCGTGTAGCTCGTGCCAAAAATTTCTTTCTGAGGCTAATCGATATGTACGGTGCGTGTGGGCAGAGGCCCACGTCAATTGGACGCCAGAAAAATGGGCTACAACCCTCTGAAGTGATAGGACATAGATTACAAGAGTGAGGCACAGGAGAGTTTGGGTAACATGGAGACAGGGTGAAGAGTTAGCTGATACTTGTCCCGTAGATAAAATGCATTAGAAGCGTGAATGGATGTTCTGGGGCTGTTTTTCGGGAATATCAAAGGGATCATCTTTATTCTGGGAGAAGGAATGGGGTTCTATCAACATGGGGACATATTATGAGCGGATAGTCCCTCTTGTATATGACTGGCTACATTTTAATCCCTTCTTGAATTTCATGCAAGACGGTGTTCCAGTGCATGCTGCAGCCTCAACTCTTGGAGAGCTCCATGCGAAAGGAGTGCACCCAATTTGTCGGCCAGCCTTCTCATCAGATCTCAACTCAGTTCAGGCTGTCCAGAACAAGATGAAAGACTATATAGAGAGCTGCCACTCAGACTTAACTTGTGGTAAGCAGCCGTTGTATCAGGAGCTTCGTGAAACTGTGACGGAAGTCCGAGGATACATCTCGCCTGAAACATTGAGAGGTCTGACAGCTAGCATAAAAGGTTGATGCCAGGCTTTAATTGATGATAATGAAGGTCATACAAGGTGTTAGATTTGCATGTAAGATTGATCCAAATTAGGCTTAGAAATTACGCCAACACAATTCTTTGGCCCGGACCAACTATTAAAACTTATGCCTGATACCACAGGAAACAATTTGCTCAAAACCAAGAACGCCTTTTCAACATTGCTCAGTGCAATTGGCAAGATCTTTACTATAAACACACAAGCATCTGAAATAGCCAGTGTCGTACTCGTGCCCCAAGAAACAATCTGCCTCTTCCAAGACTGCTCGACACGCAACAAAACTGTCGGATGTCAGATCATGTGACCTCTGTTTCTATATCAGTCTGGCCTTGGTGCAGATCCTGGTATCATCATGGATGCTATTTGCATCACCTTTGGTTCCACCGAAGCTTCTCGATATATACCATTTCGTGTATATATATCTCAGTAGGCAGTTCACTGACCAATCAAGAATACGATTCCTCCGCCCCCATCAAAAACACTGAAAAACCACGTTGCCTGTATTGACAAGCTATTCGGCTTACCCGGCGCTTAGACTAGCACCAAGGTTTGGTTGATTCAAAATCACCACATGGACATAATTACCCTTCCCACCGGTGCCATTCTCAAACCCCAAACCTTAATCATTCCGTGGGTCCACGAATTAGCTAATGGGCAGAGAGCTCTTGAAAAGAATATGCCCTTTGTCAACGGATATTCACGCAGGATGGATTGGATATCTTCCACATGCCGTTATTAGCTTCAAGTTGCAGAGAAGTATGCTTTGCTTTTGTTTGTGGTCACAAGGTTACAAAGAGAGTTGAGAGAAATGTTGAGATGGGAGAATATTCGGACTGTACTCTCGCTTTGTCAGAAAAATGGGGAAGCCATCCAGGATTAGTACAATCTATTGGAGCTGTATACTCATTTTTTTTTTGTGCTTTTTGATCAGGAAGTGTTGGTACGAAACAATCGAGTGGACAAAGTGGCTGAACAGCGAAAGGAAAGAAAACTCTATTCTTTCAAGCTGACTGATGACGAGGAGAAGATCAATAAGAAGTTAAAGGGTCAATGCGCAAAGGACCAGATTGAAAATGATCGGACTCCTCGCTTGGCTCTGTAGTATAAGCACCCTTCCTATATTGGCATCAAAAATTTCGAGACAGGCATTCGTATTGTGCGGTGACCACAAGCAATCATGTGACATAAGACATTCGAGACTACGACTTGTTTTAGACTCTTGTAAGGACAGTTTATAGTCATTTTGCTTCACGCAAATCTCTTTCATTACTACAGTCTATTATTCAGCGACGCTCATGAATCTCCATCAGACTCGGTGCTGCTAGACACGGCTTGTCTGTACCTGCGGCAGTTTTTCATCCAGGACATCGCGCTCCTCAATCTCTTTCTCGACCTCCTTCATATCAATATGCGCCACAGCCGAATCCCCATCAAAGATCTTGCTAATCTCCTCGAGCGTAGGCCCTTTTGTCTCAGGATACACGAAGTATACCCAGACAAGCTCGACACAGATCCAAATCTAGCTTCATCAGCATTTTGCTCAAAAGATACTCGTGGAGTTACAAATCACTCACTGTGTAGAAGAGCGCAAAATTCCAGTGATTCGGCAGCCTTTTCCATGCAACAGGATTCGTTTGGCCGCTTACAGCAAGAACAGCCTGGACTGTGATGTTCATGACTGTCAGGCCCTTGGCACGTAGACGGTAAGGAAGAATTTCTAGGGCATAAGCGATGAGCAGACCGGACCAGGCGAGCGCATAAAAGACGCCAAATATCCAAATAAAGGGAATCTGTGCATAGCCGGCACCTGTGTTCTTCTCTCCTGAGTTCTCGTATACGGCACTGGTTACAGTCCAACAAATAAAGGAAACGGCCATGCCTGGGGACTGTCAGTTTGTAAAGATAAGTTGAGGGAATGAGAGTCCTTACCACTTGTTGCGATCAAAAAGAGCTTTCGTCGACCAACTTTGTCAATCAAGGTAGCAGCGTAGATTGACACTGCAAGGTACAGGATTCGTTCACCGCCAGACAGCTAAATGTATTAGTAAATTCTCATTCAAAAATAAATCAGTACTTACGCCCATCTTCTGGTTTTGGTTTTTGATTCCAGCGCCCTCGTAGACAAGATTGATGTAATTGGAAAACAAAGCGTTGCCACTGTACTGCGAAATAATACCGAGCGAAATCAAAATAGCCAACCTCCAGCGGTTGCCTCGAGTCTTGATGAAGTCAATATAGCCAGAGTTCCTGGATGCATCAGCTTCCATTCTGATGGTCTCCTTCATCTCCTGGTATTCGAATTGCACTGTAGCATCGTTCTGGTTACCGTTGGCGTGGTAGTATGCAAGCATGTTCAGAGCATCTTCGTAACGCTCTTTGGAAATGAGCCAACCTATAACTCGGTTAGCATCCTGCTGTCAGGATAAGGATGGCAATACGAACGTGGACTTTCTGGCACCCAGTAGATGAAGATGAGTTGAATAACTGAAGGTAACCCTTGAAGAAGGGTAATGGACCTCCAAGACCATTCGCTGTTGGCTTGTGAGGTTCCCCAGGCGATCCAAGCAACAAAGACTGCGCCCAGATTCCACAAACAGTTGTAAACAGCTGTGAAGGTAGCACGATGCTGGGGGTGGCATATCTCAGTAAGAAGAATAGGCGAGCACATCTGCGCAAAACTGTTGCCAAACCCGAGAACAAGACGGCCAGCCATATATGTTTCCCAGTTCTTAGAGAAGGTTGATACAATAGCGCCAGCAATCATGATGACACAGCCAATGGCAATTGGAATCTTGCGACCCCAGTATTCAGCAGCGTATGGCCTTTTTGTACACTGTCAGCTATTCATTTCGCCATTAATTTATAGATCGATGACTTACACAACAAAGAAACTAGCAATGGACCCAATATTGTACGCATTGCTCATTATACCCAAGCGGTTGTCATCAGGCTTGTCGAAGTAGGCAGTCCATCGATCCATCTGCTGGGAGGAGTTCATCATCATACTGGTTGAACGGTCAGCGAATACCTTCTGACTGGTACTGCTATGACACACCCATCGTAGCCAGTGGTAGCAGACGCAACGCAAAGAACACAAGCCCAGAAGTACAGCTTGCGCATGTTAGGCTCCTTTCGCCAGTTGACCTTTTCAAACTGAGGTGCCTCTTCGCGAGCCGCAACAGCATTGCTGTTGGGCGCTTTGGCGCCAAAAGCGAAGGCTGGCATGTCAAATTGTGTTTATCAAATTAAGTCAGAAGTCTGTTGTGCAAAGAATACCTCCAGGGCGTTGACTTGAACTAAGATGAGCCTATGGTCATAATGCAGTATTTATACATAGCAAATGTGTTTGGGAGAATGATTCCGGAATACTGTTAAAACGTGACAATCATTCTGTTCAACGCGGCACATCATGTGAGGTAAGCCAGGGGTGCTCGCGAGGAGTGTCAGACGAAATCGAAAACTTGCCAATGATTTCGTACCAAGACTGTATCTCCAAGCCACCCGAAGGCACCAGGCCCGACAACACCGCGCCAAGGACAAGTTGCTCATTGGTCCTGAATATTCAGACCTTTGTAAGTGGATACTGATGCTGACTACATTAACGGCTGGACGTCCCGGAGATTACGCCTCCACACTGCAAAGCTGGGGAAACAGGTGGGCCTTACCGGAAACTTGAGCGTGTGAACATGCACGGCCACGAGACAAGAAGGTCAGACAAAGATCAGCTCAGTATTATTGGCTTCAAAGTGTCGGCGGATATCTTCCCTTGACAGCTGTAACGAAAATGGACAGGTCTCGTCTCGTCGATCTGAGCTGTAGTGCTTCCCTAACTCACTCTCGTCCCAGCCATTGGTTATACAATGCATCCATCACTTTGGCAGTACTCGGAAATTTTGCGAGCTATATGTCTAGCTAACGATATACGGATGTTAGTATTGGGGGTGGCAAGTATGGTCAGCCAGACTATCCTTAGCTGGGGTTATTCGGCGACGAAGATCGCTGCATGCTACTTCCACGTTCGCTGCACTGGATCATGGTGGTTTCACCCCGAGGGTACAGTACAAACTGTATAGTCAAAAATCAACAAAACTTTTTGGTTACCTCTTCTTGTGGTTTGAATTTGGTAATGTGAGTACTGTGGCAAGGATATCCAGTCGGATGCTTAAGCACCCAACAAGAGCATTCGCCTACAACAAAGGGCTAATGCTCCCCCATTGCCGAGTGCCTCGAATAGCAGCATTTTCAGTAGAAGATGTAAGTGCGAGGTGTACACCGGGAGCAGTCTATTACAAGAGTGGTGGACTTACCGTGATACGTGGAAAAGCGGGGCATGTAGTCGCTCGTGGCGTACATCGATCGCTAAGGTGTCTCGCTTGACGAGGTGAAGATTCCCTTTTAAGCGGTCATCTTGGAGGAGATCCGCTGCAATATCAAACTGAGTCTTATGCTTTCCGCTCCTACTGGCACATGCAAGGGTGTGGCGCCCGTGTTCGTCTATATGTCGATTCAGACTAGGATGAAGAAAATGCCGAGGCTTTCGACGATTTGTCAAGATAGGTACTATCGTGTCAGGTGAAAATTGTGGAGTGTCGAAAGCTAAGGCGTACTGCATTGGTAGAATTCATACGGACATGTCTTCCGCGCATTAGTTGTCTAAGTTACTGAGCTGGAGTGGCTGTTGCACTTCCAACCACATAGGTTTAGGGAGTAAAAGCTAAGTTACTGTGAGTCAATTACGTAAGGGAGATTCAAGAGCGCTCTGTGAATCTCTCAATTAGACTGAGAGTATGCAAGATCAATATGTGTTACTAGTGATAGTGTTCATCATGCCATCGTGAATCATTATATCCAAATCTCAAGGAAACCCGTTTAACTTATTTGCACCCACCTATATTACCACAATCCAAGCAATCGCCTCCACAAATCTAACGCCAGATCTGCCACTTCTTTTTCGGCTTAGGAGGCACAAAACTCTCTTGGCTCCTCTCCTCCTCGGCAACATTATAACGCCTTTCGTCGTCGTCGTCAACGCTGTCATAGTCATCATCTTCATAGCGTCCGTCGCCAAGATAGCGAGCCCCAACACCAGCATTACCATTGCGGCTGGGATATGCAGGGTATGAGGTGCGATTATATCCGCCTCGCTCGGCATACACGGTTTTCTCAGGTGCAGGTGCAGGCGCGGATGCGGGTACTAGCATTGTTCTTTGAGCGGCTGGAGACGCATGGTGACTACCAAGGACGCCTCGTGATTGGCTTGTAGGTCGAGCTTGCCGGCTACCGCTGCTAAAGTATTCTCCTCCAGCTGCATCATCTCTGGCCTGCATGCCGCCACGAGCGTTGTATGGGGAACCTGGGCCAGCACCGACAATGGCGGGGTGTGGTGGATAGGATTCGCGTTTATAGGGATCGCGGTTTGATGTCGATGAGGTGTGCGCAAGCACATGTGCATCGTGCTCAAATTTGGCGTTGCCGTGTTGGTTAAGGATACCGCCCATAGACCTCCTATGCACATCAGGTGCTTTGTCTGAAAGCTGTGGCTTATGTGACGAGCCGTTTGTTGGCGTCTTGCGTAAAGAGGCGGATCGCGTGGGTGGCAGTGCTGCGGTTTGAGGTGCAGGCTGAGGTTGAGGAGCGCTGCTGTGCCTTCTTCCTCCAACTGACTCCCATGCGGAGGCCTTACGGCCATGGTCTGTGGGCCCGATATCCACGCTCTGTCTTTGATCTGTCGCGATATCGCGCAGGCCGTCTGTATGCACAGTTTCTACGAAAGCATCATTAGCATGGAAGCCTGAGCTCAAGTGGTTGGCAGGCGAAGGTATTTGGGAAGCGGAAGAGGTATGCTTTTTTCGAGATCCAAAGTTAGGGATCAGGATTCTTGGTCCGACTTTGTACCTTTGACGTGCACGCTCTTCTTCATCACTTTCCGACATCTCTCCCAGATCACTGTTACTTCCAGTTTCACTCTCGCTCTGTGAGTAGCCGTCATCGCCGATGGTCCTCTTTTTGCGCCTACTCCCACCGAACATGGCCAAGAAACTACCCTTGCGTGGGTGCTTCTCAACTGTCCCATGTTCGGGGGCTACATAGCTGAGGGCTGGGATCAAGAGACTATAGGGTTTTGTGATTCCAGCTGGGTCATGCTGAGAGACTTCCATGTTCAGACTTATGTCAAGTCCGCCCTCAAGATTGATGAAGTCTCCTTTCTGCTTTTGCTGCAATCCCTTCTTCGTCAAAATGCTAGGTCTACGGCGGAAGTCTGATGGACGCTCAAGCGAAACTTCGTCACAAGCGTGTGCTGGCGGCAAGCTTTGTGTAGATGAACGACGACCAACACTATCAACTGAAGTGCGACGGCGGAAAAGTGAGGACAATGAGTTGCGGCGGGGTCGAGCAGATGTTTCATTTTCGGATCGATCCGGTGAAAATGATGAATGTGGCTGATTGTGGACGCCCGTCTGCAATTCATCGGCAGTCGCGTTTTGAGGGTTATTATAATATGATAAAGGTGGGCCACGACCTCGAGCACCTGGGCGACGTGTTTGATCACTACTGAATCTCCTGGCTATTTGACGAGGGTTAAAAGTGTCTGAAAGTCTCCTGCCTGGTATTGGTCTATCTTCTGGCTCAGGTGTGCCAGGCGGCGACGATCCCGGTTTATATTCACGAATGCTACACCAGTTTCGGTGAGGGAGGAGGTGGTTGTTGTTTCTCTTCTTCCCATCCACGTCATGAGTAAATATTGGTATCATGTCTTCGTCTGTACTGGCATCGAGGTGGTGTACCTTGTTGCGCTTATTGAGAATATCGGCCATTACATCTGGCGGAGGTGTGTTGACAATCGCAGAGGAGATGACATTTGGCATATACCTGGGGTCTTTGTCCTTTGGAACCTTGAGCTTTTTGTTGGAGTAAAACCGGCCTACTGCACCGAGGTGTACATCACCTCCAAGGATGGTAACACGAACAGATTTAGTCTTCGCAATATGCTGCAGCTCTTTGACAAACCAGTTTCGTTCTTCTTTATGATGTTTTGCCGTCCAATGATCGTCAAGATCGTCCAGTATCTCGACGCCGCCGTCAAACTTATTAACAAAGCCACCAAGCATGCCGGCGCGACCCATGGCTTTGATAGGGTCCATCAACTTGCTTGTCAGGACATTCTCGAGGAAGTTCAATCTTGGGTATGCAATTGGCACACCCAGCAGAACAATCAAGTGCTTGGTTTTTCCCTTGATGATCTCATCTTCAAGGCGATCGAAGATTATGTCGTACGAATCTTCTGTCAGGATCTCGTCACGCTGCCGCTCAGTGCGGCAATCCAACCCGAGAAAGGCCACTTGTTGACCTAGATACATAAAGACGCTTCGAGAACGTTCCTTAATATATGGTCCAGGGTTTTTCCCTAACACCCACGAAGGCTCCGTCTGCTCGGTCTCGGCAGGAACAGACTGGTGTTGGAAGAGCATGTAGTACTTGAAAGCCACAGCACCGATGCCAGTGAAAACCGGAGTTTGCATGAAGTGATGAGGATAGGAACCATAACCCTTTCTTGGTCAGCTCAACAAGCAGTGAATTAAGTGTGGAAGTCAACGTACGTCAATAATGTCATGGTCATCCCAGATATTAACCATCGGAATCTGGGAATTGGCCATCCCAAAAAGGCCTTGTGAGAACCACATCGAGTATCGATCGAGGTAAAACTGCTCTAGCTCATTCTGCATGTCCTCAGAGAAGGGAGTATGGTGCTTGTCCAACGGATTTCTGTTCTCGGTCCACTGCCTGAACAACGTTGTTTGCTTCATCGCTGCATCATTGTAGATTTGGTCGCCTCCACCAAGCATAACGTGGAAGGGTCTGCTCTGATGAGAATTCAGGACGTCACGCCACATGGGGTCTGGACCGCAGAATTCCTTTGAATCCACACTCAGAGAGAACCCGTTGCAGCTATGAAACATAATATTCATTGATTCGCCTTTGGCTGGCACCCAGAAGCCGATTGCAGGGCCATGATTGATTCTGTATGCAATACGCGCTTGGTGGCTTCCAAGTTCGACCTCAAGATTGAAGCGCCAGAACGTAACACCACGCTCAGCATGTAGGCGAATGCCAGAAATCTCACGCAATTTTCCAAGTTTCTCGCCATCTTTCTTGTGGATGCGTGTCGGCTTCGTGCCTGCATCGTTCGCACCTCGAACGAAAGAGAAAAGCCCACTGTCGTCCTCAATCTGAGAAAGGTCCACGTTTTCCGGTATTTGATCCACTGCCTTCACGTACATGGTTTTTCCAGTCCTTGAAACTTTGAATTGCCCTTCGATAGGATCAGTATGAGCAGGTCTCAGGTAATCATCGCCAGCAAACTCTTGCGAGGGTGGCGGAATAATATCCATTGTTTGCTTGAATAATCGTAATGTCGGCGGTCTCTGGTAAGACGATCCTGAATCAGCGGTAACAATCAAAACGCTACCTCTCCATATCTCTCGCTCTCTGCCTGCCCGGCTTTGGTCTCTCCGAAGGCCAGTATATCGAAGAAGTGGCCCACATTTGAGGTACAGTGGCGGGTTAAAGCTCGTCTGAGATGTATGTTCGTCGACATAGCCATCGTATGTAGGCTCCGCGTAAGTGCCTGACCGCCGACGCCGGCCAGTCTGACCTTCCTCCCACCAAGTTTGGTTTGCACTGGGCGTTCTCACAGGGATACTTAAGTCGAGATCTTCTGAGGCAAGGCTAGCTATCGGTGCTTGTCTCCACTCCTCCAGCATAGGCGGCTTAATGTATGTCCTCTCGGGGCCTTGATGCTGCGAGAAGCGGTGATGAGAGTCATGAGATGTTTGTGGACGAATCCCCGAGTCGACATCAGAAAATCCCACACTTTTGCGAGCTGTTGTGGGCACCGGGGAGTCATAGGCGTGAACTTGGAACTGTCTGTTGTTTTGAGGAAGATTTTTCCGGCCAACTTGTTGCTGCTGCATGTCCATCCCGGCAGCCGTTATACCTCTGTTATCTTTTTGACTGTCGTGGGAAGCAAGTGGTTGGACCACAAACGGGTCATTTACAGGCTTTTTGCTATCAGAACGAATTAACTTAGCCCCTCCTAGAGTATCATCAACACCCGCGTCCTCGAGACCGAGACCCGAGAGTGGAATGGGATTGCCAGCCGGCTTCTCAGCCGGCTTCCGATGGATGTGTTGTGTGGTTGACACGGCTGTGCGGTCTCGAGAAATGTCTGCTCTTCTTGCAGCACTAGCTGGTTCTTTGCCCTTTATGCTGGTGTTCCGCACAATAGTGACATCTGTGTGGGGAGCTTTCTGTATTGAGGTGAGACGTGGCTGCTTCTGGGATAGTACACGATGGGGGGCTGGAACTGCTACGGCCTGAGCTGCGGAAGGATCCCATGGCTCGGTAAGATCGTACGCGTAGCCCTCCTCTGATTCCAGATCACTGATTTCGGGTGACCTGAGGTTGGTCTGTAGGGGCGTCACAACATGATGCTTGTCGTTCACCAGAGGCTGGGTTTTGTCAGGGATCGGTTCATATGTCGGTGCGGGTTGTGATAAAACCCCCTTCTGCTTCTCAACAGCCTCGCGTGCTCGTCGAGCACGCATCTTGGCTTCCACCCGCTCTTGAGCTGCCAGCTCTGCCTCGAGTATTCGGGCTCGTCTCTCTTCTTTGCTGATATCATCGAGCTTGCCTTCAAGCTTTTGAAGGGGCGACCTATCAGGAACAGAAGGCCTTCGCAGCGAGTTGCGACGTTCGACAGACCCTGACAGCGGTTCAACCGGCGCATATGGCGGCGATCGCAGCTCGTATAGCCGGCCGGCAGCTGTCTGAATAGTTGGTTGCTGTCTGCTGGTATTGACCTGAATGGGAGGATCGCGCGATGACCGAGGAGGTCCCTTGGAGCTTGAATTTTGCGCAAATGGGTCCTTGTACGAGGTGGGTGGTGCTCGAGGCACGTCTGGCGCGGCAGGCATCTGTTCGGCTATTGCGCCATTTGTGGGCGGCATGTGTTGGCTCTGCCGCCGCTTGTGTGAAGATCCTCGGGAGACACCATTGGAAGCTGGAGGAGCGACTGGCCTGGCGGTATTGCTAGGAATAATGGTGGACATATTGGAATCTTGCGGTTGTGGCCGTGCGTCTACTGGTCGACGATAGGAATTACGCTTATGAGGAAAAGCTTCGTAATGTTGCTGCGATGTTGGAGGACTCGAGATCCTCGTGGCATAGGTGCCGCTGACTCTACTGTTTTCCATATTACTGCAAGGTCATAGAGCCAGTATGATGTTGAGCGAGTGGATCAGCACCTCACAACTCTTCAAAGATCCGGGAGTGATGCAGATGATTTGTGCGAGCTCGGAGTGCAGCCGAAGTTACACTGTCACCGCAGGTCACTTGAGAGCTGCCTCAATTCGTACGACTTGCATAATAGCTACCTAGGAAGATTGATGCAGTGAAGATGCTGCGAAGAGTATGCTGTATGATGTTGGAATGGCTTAGGGATCTGGAAAGCTACTTTGGCGGAAAGCAAGCGCAAAATGCAGCACAAAATGACTGGCTATGTACAGAGAAGATGGAGAGAAGACAGAGGGATGCAGGGTCGTTGCTGATGTTAATTGCAGCGCCAACTCTTCGTCAATCAATGAATTGATGGCTGGTAAGCCACTCCAGCCCCCCTCCATACCCTTGGAATAGGCAGCGGCAAGGCCCCACCGCCTACCGCATTCGGGTAAGGTTCTGCCGGACTTCCGCGAGGGCTTCTAACTACATATGAGCTAGTGCAATCAGGGATTAGAATGGTGATCTGGTCGGGACTTCGGGCATGCTTCAGCGGCGTTGAGGGTTTCATTTGTAGGTTTCCCTGACTCCGTCACTCTGTCAACACTGAACTGATCGGTTTTTGCAGTCTTTCGAGATCGCGACATATTGCGTTCTTTCCAGACGTTGTATAGTGCCGCTATCTTTTAGCCACAACCCCTGGCTATACCCTACATTGTCCTAGCAGTCGTCGTAATCGATCTCCTTCCTCAATAGGCTGACAACATACCACCTTTCATTAACTCTACCACTCATTAATAAAGACTGGAGCAACATCGTCGCCTGCCACAGTCTTTTGCCACAAGACTCTCGACAAGACTCTCGACAAGACCCTCGACAAGACCCTCGATAAGACCCTCGACAAGACCCTTGATAATACCCTCGACGCACCTCAGTCACCGTGAGCTGCATATGCCCACATCTGGCTACATACACAAACTTTAGGCTTTCCTGTCATGCGTATCCATAGTATTCTGAGCCTGTTATCGGCGGCATCGCTGGCAGCAGCGGGCCACCATCTGCCGAAGCGCAATTATGAGACCAACGACTATTACGCTATCCACATTTCGCAATCCGCATCGCCATCAGAACTTGCGGCACATCTCAATCTGACATATGAGGGCCCTCTTGGCTCCCTCGAAGATCACCATGTCTTCACAGGCCCCAAGGTCGAGAACGATGTGGTGACAAATGCTGTGCAGGAGCTGAAGAGGCGGCGGCGAAAAAGGGAAGCTGGATCAGAGTACCATGTACTTGACAGCATACACTTCACACAGAAGCAAAAGATCAAGGCCAGACATTGGAAGCGCAGTGTTATACCTTCGCGCGCAAACGTTAACGACGCCATCAACGCACAGCGAGAGGTTGCAAAGTCATTAGACATTCAAGATCCTATCTTTGCCGAGCAATGGCACGTTTTCAATGTCAAAACACCTGGCAATGACATCAACGTTACGGATGTATGGATGCAAGGAATCACTGGCAAAGGTGTCACTGCCTGCGTGGTTGACGACGGTCTCGACTATGACAGCGGCGATTTGAAGAACAATTTTTTCGCTGAAGGCTCCCATGATTTCAACGACCATGAAGACCTACCCACGCCGAAGCTCTCAGCTGACACACACGGCACACGTTGCGCTGGAGAGATCGCCGCTGGAAAGAACAATGTCTGTGGTGTCGGTTTGGCATACGATGCGAAGATATCCGGCGTGCGCATCCTCTCGGGCGACATAACAGACCTTGATGAGGCGCTGGCCATCAATTACGAAATGCAGAAAAACGACATTTACTCCTGCTCTTGGGGCCCTCCAGATGATGGTAAGACCATGCAGGCACCAGGTATACTCATCGAGAAGGCCATGGTGACTGCTGTTCAGCAGGGACGTGGTGGCAAAGGCTCGGTCTACGTTTTTGCGGCTGGCAATGGAGCTGCAAGCGATGACAACTGCAACTTCGATGGTTACACAAACAGTATCTACAGTATTACTGTGGGTGCTATCGACATGAACAATAAGCACCCCTATTACTCCGAAGCTTGCTCTGCACAGCTAGTGGTGACCTACAGCAGTGGAGGCGGCGATGCAATCCACACCACCGATGTCGGTGCAAACAAGTGTACAAGCCAGCACGGAGGTACTTCAGCTGCAGGACCTATTGGTGTCGGAGTCTACGCTCTGGTGCTGCAGGCTCGTCCGGACCTCACCTGGCGTGATGTACAATGGCTTACTGTCATGACGGCTGTGCCTTTTGATGAGCCTAGCGACTGGACCAAGACCGCCCTCGATCGTATGTATAGCCACCAGTTTGGATACGGCAAGCTCGATGCATGGGCTATTGTGGAGAAAGCCAAGGACTGGAAACTTGTTAAGCCTCAAGCCTGGTTCTGGTCGCCATGGATGCATGTCAAGAAGCCTATCCCAGAAGGCGAGCAAGGCCTGGCCAGCGTTTTTGAGGTTACGGCAGACATGTTGAAGGAAGCCAATTTCGAGCGTGTCGAACACATCACTCTGACCATGAACGTTGAACACCAACGCCGTGGTGACTTGAGTGTCGAGCTTATTTCGCCCTCTGGTATGAGTTCTTACCTATCCACCGCTCGCCGTGACGACGAAGCTCCCTACGGCTACGTGGACTGGACTTTCATGTCTGTCGCCCACTGGGGTGAGGCCGGCGTGGGCAATTGGACTGTCCTCATCAAAGACACCAAACCCGGCAACGGGAAGACTGGTACCTTTACAGACTGGAAACTCCGGCTCTGGGGGGAATCCATCGACTCATCCAAAGCCAAACTTCTTCCTATCCCCACTGAGCATGACGACGATGACCACGACAAAATTGACGATCATCCTGCCCATACCACTTCCGTCGTACTACCCAGCAGCACTCCGACTGTTACGGCCAACCCATCAGACCACCCCGACCGCCCTGTCAACCAGAAGCCAACAGGAACCAGCGGGGCGTCGCAGACAGTATCTGCAACTGCCTCACCATCTGCTTCTACAGCACCAGAGAATGAGAATTTTCTTCCTTCCATATTCCCTACCTTCGGCGTCTCGCGTCGTACCCAGATATGGATCTATGGGTCGCTATCCCTCATTATTATCTTTGTTGCCGGTCTTGGTGCGTACTTCTATGTTGCACGCCGTAGGCAGCAAAAGTCGTCACGCGATGCATATGAGTTTGAGGTCCTTGATGATGCGGAGGACAGAGAGGAGACGGGTATGCTGAGCGGTGCAGGGAAAAACAAGAAGGGAAGAGCGAGGAGAGGCGGTGAGCTGTACGATGCATTTGCAGGAGAGTCAGATGAAGATCTCTTGAGTGATAGTGACGGTGGAGATGAGGGGCCATATCGGGATCAAGAACGATACAACGAAAAGTATAGCAGGGGCGATGACGACGATGGTAGTACTTTGAGTGGAAGCTCGGGTGGTAGGCAAAAAGAGTAGATGGTGACGAATGCGTATGCATGTGCGTTTTAATCTTTGTAGAAAGGTTGTAGAATGAGCATTGGGTGGCGTTGCTGTGTTTGGGTTGCACCAGCATCTATTTCTAGGGCAGAGCGACCACTCGTTGACTGGGAACGTATGCAGTATGCGTACAGCATTGAAATGGGTATCGTTGAATCTACATGCTTTTCTAACCCCAAACGCCGTGTTATGCACATCCTTTGTCCTCTATGCAACTTTCCTTCCAACATTGCCTACGCCTCGTCCAACAACACTGACCACAATCTCTCCTTTATCCTCTTCTCCTCCGTTCTCTCTGAAACCCCATCCGCTCCCACCAAACACCTTGGAATCTCTTGCCAAAGATATAATCTCCTCGCTTGCGAGCACATCCTTCCCTAATGCCACTCTGCCAACGTCTTCCGAGCCCATGGCCATAAGCATCAGCACCGTTGGCGCAGCCACACTCTCCACGGCACCACCTTGGCTTATTTTCTCCAAAAGTTGATACGCGCACTGTTTACCAATCTCATCTGCGGGCACACCGCCCTCAGGCGGCGAGCAAACGTCTGCGCTATATATACAGCCTGTGCTACTTTCTGCGACCAGCGATAGCCCAAAACCCACTGCGCCTTTTACTTTGCCGCTACTGTGGCCTTTCTGGCTTGTCGGTATTAGAGGAGCGGGCGAGGCATCAGAGAAAATGTATGTGTCAGGCACGAACTTGTTGAGAATGCCACGCGCTTCGTGAACCATGCGCTCGTTATTGCTTTTGGGGACTTCGACACAGTATGCAACGCCTCGTATTTTCTTGACGCGGCCAGGGTTCAGCAGGTGTAGCGTCTTGGGAAGGCGGACTTGGTGGTTGAACACAAGTTGAACTTCGCCGCCTGCGCTCTTGCCGGTTGCCGGAGCGCACGAACGTTTTAGTATGCGCAATTCGATATTGCGTTCGATGCCGAAGGATTTGTAAAGGGGGAGAATCGCAGTGCGCACCGTGTCCGCAGAGATGTCGCCTGCGGTTGTAGATGAGGTTACACAGCCTTCACCATGCAAAATCACATTGACGTTGTTTTTACTGAAGGGTGAGAGTATGCAGAGCGGAATGAGCCACCAGGATACACCCCTCCGCGCGCATTCACGAGGGATTTCGTGCCTAATTACACCGCCATGGGCACCAAGACCTTCTGCTGAACCAGTTATGAGGCCAGGCCGGTATACGAGTGTTGTGCCAGTCATGCTGAATTGGACTTGACCTCCATTGGTGACGGCATCAAGAAGACGCACGAAATTGGTCTCATAGCGGGTGAGGCCTGGGTTTGTAGATGAAGAACGAATCTGCGAGATGCGAATAGGTCGGCCGGTCAGGGTGGCGAGAAGAAGACGGGAGACTAAGTGGCGGTGACCTGTGAAGTTTAGGGGCTGCTGAAGGGCTTCGTCGACAGCCATGGTGAAGGTGTTGAGGAGTTCGTCTGGTGCAATGTTAGAGTGAATTGAGCTTCAATAATTTCTGGTCTAATCGATAAGCTGGTGGCGCTAATTTAGCGTCGATGCGGGTTCCTGAAGTCGCGTCTTCAAGGAAATCGCGTTGATCCCTCAAAACGGTTGGAGTGTGGGACTCGAAACCTCGTGACTACCGAGCCATTGTCCTTTCGCTCCCGTTTACTCTGGCAGTTTTTCTGGAAACCGCGCTCGTTATAATGGCAGCAGGACGTCGACAAGGTCTGACAAAAGCCGGAGTAGCTCCATTATTACGAACAGTAAGCAGAAAGTTGCACGCTAGAGATCAGGACCATGAAGAAGTGCAGGAGAAGGAAGATACACCCGAGGAAGGTTTGGCTTATCAGCAAGGTATAGAACTTGGGTTTCATGACGACTGCATCTCATCGAGTAGTGAGACAAACGCACCCCTCACCCGGTCGTCTACTGCAACATCAGAGACGAACAGCAAGTCAGATGACTTGAGGAAGCCAAATTCTGTACGGAGACGAAAGGCGGAGTTTCAACTCCCGGACACAGAACTAGAATTGAAGAAACCACCGGAAAAGAAACCTCGCGGTGCAGCATTTCGAGTGCCCAAAGCTGGACAGTTCGAACAGAGCCAAGCAGTTAAGGAAGGGCTCGAAAGAAGTAAGGAGAATTCAGTTGCAAAGAGCAAGCCACCAGCATCTTCACAAAATATATGGGATTTTGGGCTCCACTCAAGCCAGATTCCGCAAAAGGGAATCAAGGTACAATTTGGTGGGAAGAAGACAACCTCAAATATCCATGTCAAAGCTCCTGCAAAGTCTAATGATAAAACGGCAAAAGCGACATCAAATATCAATAAAAAAACCGATTCCTCGCAAGACACCAAACTGGAGAACAATGGCAACAATATCTACAAATCCATGAACGACAAAGAGCTAGAAGAGGTACTTAATTCAACGGATGAGAAGCCTGCTGAGGTGCTAAAAGATCCGGAGCTGCGGAAAGTAGTACCAAAGAAGAAGCCAAATCGTACTGATGGCTATGCTTTTGATTCACCTGCGATGGATGAAGCAGAGCTTCATGTTTTGCTCCAACCAACCCAGTGTTATCCTTATGGTTTGACATCTGACACTCCAGATTCTTCTCTACCCGACCCAAGCGCCTCACAACAGGACGTTGATAATATCGACTCCTATATGCGCGAACTGCCTATCGAAGCAGAAGAGGGCACAACGTGCACCATTTGCGCTGAGCCAGTCTCACAGGATGATTACTGGGACTTCTGGAATGGGCGAAAGAAGACAGTTAGGAATCAGGCTGCATTCTGCCATGCTCACAAGAAAGCGACCGCTCAAAAAGAATACTACGCCGAAGGCCTTAAACTTATTAACTGGGATGTACTTCCCAAGCGCATCAAAAATCACCGCATGTCCCTACACCGCATCCTCACCGGCGATCAGCCGTCCATCTATCGCGAGCGCTATGAACCGCTCGCTCTAACCGGCAAAGCTGCTGCTGTGCCCTCGAAGCGCGCCGACCTCTCACCTTCCAGGCAGTCTGAACTAGCTTCCTACGCGCTCGATGACAGCGCTGTGTATCCTGGTTACTATGGCCCGCGGGGTCGGCGCCTAATAACCGAGTCAGTGATGAACCTTCTCAGCAAAGAGATTAAAAGATGCTGTGATGCTGTGGTACAGACATCCGGACCTGCGACGTTTGTGCAGGCTGTGCTTGTGCCGGAGGTTGCAGTCCGGCTAATCATGGAGGATTGTGAGTGTGATTGGCAGGCGGCGGAGGAGATTAGGGAGAGGACGGTCGAGATGGGGGTCCTGCTGCATGAGGAGATTGAAGATAGTGTTGAGGTGCATGACATAGAGAGTGAGTGTGAGAACGAGTACCAGCTTTGATGGTATGGTAGCGAAGCCGGTGGTATGGGAGGAGACATGGCCTTGTTGGTGATGTTTAGATTCTGGTTTGACACGCTTTAGCATTTGTCAAGTCTTGTTGTCTTAGCGGATGCATGTATTCTTTTGACAATATTGGTGCTTCCAACGTGGTTTTGTTTTGGAGAGAGCAGTGATGGTATAATCATTTACTTTGTATCGTTGTCGTCTACAACTCATCCCTCTTCCTCCTTTGCCCCCCTTCTTCTTGCTGCTGCTGCTGCTGTTGCTGTTGCTGGCGGGCCTGCTCATACTTCGCACGCTCCACATTCTCCTCCCATACCCTCTTTTTTGGATTCCCCGGCTTATCGCTCTCCGTCAATACTGTCCCATCACCTCTTATTACAGGTCCTTTATCGCCCGGTTGCTGCCTGTTTTCCCTCAGTTGCGGGTGATCCAGTACCTGCTCCTGCTGTTGCTTTGTTTGCTCTGCCATTCTGCCAATCTCCTGCGAAAAAGAATCTGGGGGGCTAGGATCTCCTTGGTAGTATCCCTTGTTTCCGCCACCAACGCGTATATAGTTCTGCGATGGTGGAGCGTTAGAGTTGAGGTTCCGTCTGGGTGCACCACCTGTAGCGCTGGGCTTAACAATGAGACTTGTACTTGTTTCTGAAAGGGCTGTGAGGCTTGATGGTCGCACGATTGTTGTTGTGGTGCCGAGACCAACGACGCCAAAGACGATGCGGAAGAACAGTTTGAGCGGCCAGATCAAGAACCAAGTCAGTGGACCGTATAGCCAACGGCGAAATATAAGCCAGATGATGGTTGTGATTAGTATATAGAATGTTGTCTCAAGGTACCAAGTGTCACTCTTCGTACTCTTCAGCAAAGTAGTAACGAGAGTCCTGCTATTTGCAAGGAGAGTATTGAGGTCAGAATACGTCTCTCCAAGGTCAGCAAGCGCGGCGGTGGATTGTTCAAGGGTCTCTTGGGCAAATCGAGAGCGCGAGAGCTCGTTTTGCATCAACTGGTGTGTTCGGCGAAGGGCGGCTGTCACGTCTGCAGAAGCTTGAGCGACGATTTCTTCTTCAGAGAGGCCCTTGTTTTGCTTGCGTTGGCGATAGGTGGACGATGGAGTTGAGTTGCCGGATTGCAAGTTCGAGAAGAGGAGTTCACGTTCCTTGAGTTTGGCACGTTCAGCGTTGTGCTTGGCGGTAAGTTGGGCCTTGCGGTATTGCGATCGTAATCTATGTAGGAGCGACATTAGTATTTCCCATAAGGCTCAAAGCCCTCTGTGCATTGCACTTACGACTTCAAGTCTTCTGTTAACCGGGCAAGAAGAACTGCAAGCCTAGCTCGTTCACTCTCTTTTGTGCTGTCTCTTCTCTTTCCAAGTATTCCAGAGCCTTGATTCAAAATATCTTCAACCTCTTGCCGTAGTAGCTCAAGCTCTTCTTCAACAGTCTTTAAGCTTTCATGAATTTCAGAACTCAACTCCAAACGCACATCTCCCTCTTCACTGTTGAGCGGCTGTGAACCAGGCTGGAAATCTAATCTAGCAAGACGTTGTATAAGTTGTCCGGTAGACTTGTTGGAGTCTATCAAAGCGGTTAGACGGGTGGTGAGCGTCTGTGTGGTGGGAGGTAGAGGCGCCATTGTGCATTATAATAGGTGTTCGAATGCGAATCCTATGACGAAGGGGAGCAATCCAGCTGGCCGTTCAGACCCACAACGCCATTCGAAAAGCCGCGGTGCACGGACATTTCGTTGGAAAGTGAGGATCAGTTGATTCAACGATCTCTCAAAGTGCTGTCGTCAACGTGTCCCTGTAAGTGGCTCTGGGTAGTGGCTTATCCTCTACTAACGTCTTGTACAGATCTCCATCTTTTTTGCACGTCACCATTCATCTCTTTGTCTATCACATAACCGCCGACATGATCACCCGTTTCCTTACAGAAGTCCGCGTTGCATTCAACCCTTTCAGCCCTCGGTCAAAGCCCGCACGGCTATTCCTCTCGCTCATTCCTGCTGATGCGCGTGCCAATGGTATGACTGTACAATCGAAGATGCTGCCCCGGACAAGCAAAGAGAATGCAACATTAGGCGTAAAGTTCAGTACGTGCCCACAATATTGTGCAGCATCCACAGAATCACAGTTTATGCTCCTTCGCTGGAGTGCACTGGAATGAAGTTTCGAGACCACTCAGATATTATTATACGAGGCTAACGTGTGTTTCTAGAGGACGGCAAGGAGATGAACCTGGATTTGAGCAACATGCGCATAACAGAAGTAATGGAACAGGTCGATCGACACTCACGAATGCTGGCACGAAAAGAGGAGTTGACAGGCAATTGAAGCATTTTGTAGATACCACACACTTACAGCTGTACGAATATGTATATCAGAAGCATCATACGGAGTCACGGTGTAAGCTGGGAGAATATGAGACGATCATCATTTTTGATAACTATATATGAATTGGCCAACAGGCTGTCCCTCAATCACAGCCTCAACTTTTGCTAGGACATACTGTACTGCCTTCTATTTAAGCCGCCTTTTACTGTCAACGGTCTTCCCAGATATCTAGCTGGAAGGAGCACCAGAGATGTAGAACCACTTGTCAATGCTGGGATCAATAGGAGCAGGCAACTTGTCCTCACCAGAGGGGATGCTGAGTGAGCTGGTGTCGGTCTTGTCGGCAGAGTGGGAAATGGTGGCGTTGGTAAGAGAGATGTCGTTCTTGGCGGTCTTGCCAGCGACTAGCTTCTCCCAGGCCTCAGCGCACTCACGAACAATGTCCATGGCGTATTTCTTGTTCTTGCACTCGCCAGAGAAGGCAAACTGGTTCTCGGGCTTGCCATCAGGGATCTTGTAGATGCGGAACCACTCGTTAGTGGCACGCAAAAGACCAGGCAAATGACGCTCGACATCCTCGATGTCGTTGAGCTTAGGAGCCAATGGGTCGTTCACGTTGACGACAATGATCTTCCAATCGGTCTCGCCCTCGTCGAGCAGAGCCATGACACCGAGGACCTTGACCTGGATAACATCACCAGGCTTGTTCACAAGCTCACCGATCTCGCAAACATCGAGCGGGTCGTTGTCACCGTTGGCCTTGGTCTCAGGGTGCGTGACGTTGGGGTCTTCCCATGTCTGCAGCAGTCGTCAGTATTGAATTGTCCTGTCCGATATCGGGCTGGTGTCATCGTACCTGGGGGAAAGCACCGTAGTTCCACAGGTAGCCCTTGTGGGGGAAGCAGTTGCGTACGAAGCGGAGCTTGCCCTTCTTGGTATCCTGCTTGATGGGGTTCAGGGTTTCCTCCTTGGAAATCTGTTGAGCGTGTCAATAACATATCGCCATGGCGGGGTAGCAAGAACAGTGCAGACTGCGCTCAATTGCACTCAATTCATAGGTACACACACCTCCATCTTCGCATTAGTCCAGCGAGGGACCTCGACGACCATGTTGAGGATGGTCTGCTGCTCGTTGGCGTAGAGCGGGATGTCGTGCCATGCTGAGATGGGTTGGCCATCCTTCTCAATGTAGACACGGTGCTCGAGTGTGTTCGCCGCAGCGACCTTGCGGGTGGTGTAAGCCATGGTGGTGAGTCCTGACTTGATTGATGTGGTGGAGGGGGTGGAGAAGGAGGAGGAGGAGGAGGATGAGGAGGATGAGAAGTGCTGCTGGATTTTGTCGAGGCGCTGGAGGGGTCTAGTGGGGCAGGCAGGCGCAGGCGCAGGCGGGCGATGTTGGTTAGCCAGTGTGACGAAAGTAGGTCTGCATGGGGCAGACCTGGGACTGAAGATGGACAATTGTGGTTTGAGACCTGCTCGCTTGGCTATGTTGAGCCTCAGCAGCGATCGAGAAAAGTTCATGCGGATAGTATTTATCAGAGAATCGGCTAGATCGATGACCGGCAGCGCTCCTCTTGTTCAAACCGAGGTGTGAACGCTGCGGGCGGATGTTTTCCACGCGCATCACGCACGGACGGCCCTTGCCTCACTGACGTGCGTGGGGAAGCCACACTTCAAGTCTACTCGATAGTGAATATTTAATATAGCTTGTTTGGTCGCCAGAAGCCTGAAGCCACAACGTCCGTGTGTACAGGCTTCCGGATGCGGTTCGTATCTTCTGCTACATAATCCAACCCTACAACATCATCGTCGAAATCCCGCATCAAACCATACGACTCCGGGTCTTCTGAGAAATCATCCAGCTCCTCCTGGTCCAATAACCCGGTCCCACCCATGTACACTTGGTTAACAGTGTCAAGATCCTGAGGTGCGCAGCCCTCCCTTAGATTCACGTGCATTGGCAAGTGCTGCTGTTGTTCTTGTTGCGCGTAGATGCTACGACCAGAAAAGTTTGGTCGCCTTAATTGCTGAGCGGGTGGGGCTAGGAACCTTACAGTAGGCAATTGCGCATTGCTCTGGCACGACCTTTGTCTAGACTTCCCTACTATGGAGAGGACTTCAGGAGAGGAAGGGATTATAGTGTTGTGGATCTGGCGGCGTGCAATACGGTGAAGCTGAGCCTGAGACGCATCATTGCAATGTTGCAAGACTCCGGCTAAGCTCGATGACGCCGTCGGGCTTTCACGAGAGAAGGACTTTCTTGCAGAATCATCAGAGGCCCGCCTCTCAGTCGATACTATGCTATCGTTTGCGCAAGATGTTACAACGGACCTCGCCCCCCTCGAACCATCAGCCCTGGGGAGCTTTGGCAATTCAGCACTGCAACAAGTTCGTAGGACTGGTGGTATCGACGCTGCCGAAAGGACATCAGCGGTTGTGCAACGATCGAAGACTCGATCCATGTGGTTCAGCCGCCGAGGCGAAGATGCACGTTGGGGTAGCGATTGAGATCTTGAATGCCCCGATGGCAATGAAGCTACGGAGGGAAATCTAAATCGCCTGGCAGCGGCAGCCAGCGGCTCACGGACTTCTGAAGACGTTGCTCTTTGCTTTCTTGGCGCCTCCGCTACAGACGGTACGTCATTGACATTCCGTCTGGAGAAGCCTGATTGCTTCTGTTGGACTGTGCATGTGATGTCTTGATGTCCTTGTGCAACACTAGGCGTGCGAATACACGTCGAACCTGAGATGTAGCCGGTCCCCTCGCGAGGTTCTTTGCTACCTAGTCTTAAGTGCGACGATTTGCCTTCGGACTCGACCGTGAGAGGGGTAATGTCAGACCCTTTCGATCGTTCTCGCATTCGCTCACGACAATCAGTCTTTGGAGCAAGGGTAGTTGGTGTCTGCTGCTCATCCTTTGCCTGAATGTCACTGTCTACATCCACTGGTGCCGGCCGCGCAGATGTGAAGAATGCAGAGATATCTTCCTCCTTCGTTTGTGCGCGGTCCTTCTTGCGCTTCTTCTTGTGATTTGGGCCTTTCGCACTGATTTCGTGCCCTCCCTGTTCGTTTTGTAGAAATTTCATCTCGGAAAAGACAAGGTCTGGTACTGTATAAGCATCAGCCACACCCTGCACCACTGAGGACCATGCAGGAGAGAAGACTTACAGCCACAACCTTTGATAGACGTAGAAGTTCGGCCTTTGCTAAAGAGTCCCATCTTCTCGACTGGCTTCAGCTGGACCAACCATTAGCACAACAAATATGCTACAGCATGTATAGCAGTCGTACAGTCAATCGGTCTTTGGAAACATTCTTGGCATAGAATTCTTGTCCTACGCCGCCGTGTGTTTTCTCGACCTTCTTGCGTCTAGACTTGTGCTTCGACCTTCTCAACTCACGTTTCCGATTGGAGTGCGAACCTGCATCCTGCTCCTTGCCTCTCCTCGCCATCGCAACCTCGTAACGGTCAAGGCGCGTCTTACGGCGAGGTTTTCGAGCATAGCGTTGGCTTGCAGTGCTATTGCTCGTAGACTCACTACGTGTGCAATGAGATCCGTCACTATGGGTTCTGTCTGTTGCATCTCGTACATCACGATGATGTCGTTCCCTTGCTGGCACACCCTTGGGCCGAGGCTGTGGAGAAGGAGCCTTGAGCAGCGAGCTGTCTGTCGAGGCGCGCTTGCGTCTTCGTCTTGCATAGGGGGCAGAGTCGGGCTGTTTCGGTAAGAGGAAAGGTTCAACGGCTGGCTGCTCGGGATGGACAGCTTGATCAGTCTCAGCAAGCCACTTTCGAATGTCCATGGTAAGGTCCGATGATTGCATTCCACTGCATTTGCAGTAGCACAGCCGGACCCCGAGAGTGTCGTTTTCGTTGGTGTGCTTGATTGGAGTCTTGAAGCTGAAACGCACAGCAGACGTCGTATAGTAGCACGCTGGTGGCAGCTGCGGTTGTCGCTCTCGAGTCTTACGGCTGGTAGGCTTGTGTGACGTCAGGAGAGAGGTGAAGGGACACTGTTGTTCTGTCGACTGTTCACTAAAGTGAGAACTGGGGCTTAGTGTCTGCGGTGGGAAGGCACGATGAAGGCGCCCGTCCAAGGTGCCTGCTGCTGTTGGTCTTCTTAGGAAGGAACCATGGGCATGACACGTGCTGTCCAGCCCATCTCGAGTCCAAGCAATTGCCTGAGAGCAACCATCGTCAGAAGCCCATAGCTGCTGTGCTCTGCCAATGCCAACTTCTTCGATGAGACGACCACGACTCGCAAAAACGTGAAGAGGATGTGTCGAGGTGTCGACTCCAGGCCAATCCATGTGACGGTGAGTAATTCCAGACACTGATACTCTATCTAAGACGATGCAGCTGTATGTCCATGTCTATGGTCTGCCTATTCTGAACTGCCAGCCGTTGTTTCACCAGATAGAATGCGCCATGACGACGACCTGGACAGGCCTGCAGGAACTATGGATGTAGATGGCCATGAAGGGCATACACCTTCAGTGTAACCCTTTGCATTGCTGGAAGACGTGCCGCTCCTGGCACGGCGAGGTTTGAGCCAGCAGTACTGTCCCTTCAGTCTGGATCCCTGCAACTGGACATCGATCGCCCTCGCATAGTGCTGATGAGGTCAGGGAACAATGGACGCCGCTCTAGGTGTAGCGAACACAGACAGCCCTAGGGACCACTATGTTGATAACCTCGCAGAAAACACGCTCCTGGAAGCA
Organism: Leptosphaerulina australis; assembly: GCA_026120165.1. Taxonomy (NCBI): domain Eukaryota; kingdom Fungi; phylum Ascomycota; class Dothideomycetes; order Pleosporales; family Didymellaceae; genus Leptosphaerulina; species Leptosphaerulina australis. Next base: position 48,099 of record JALRMI010000190.1, read on the forward strand.
GATATGCAATTACTCGCGTTGATTTCACGCTTTGCGAAGGGTGAATGCCATTAACGCACGGGCTCTCTCTCACTCGATCCTGCCAGTTCTAACCCCTCCAAGTTGTTTGGGTCGTGACCATGATAAGCGGCTTGGACCCACCTGCTCATTGACCAATCCCATGGGTTACACGCCATGTCCACGGTGATGTCTCTGGTCTGGTTGCATCTGAATGTCGCTCCTTACCGAGCACGTAAGCCGCTTTCTGCAAGGCCTTCAAGCTGCATGCCGTTCACAACGATCCAATAGTGCATGTGCACCTCTGCCGGCATCTCCAGAAGTCGAATCAGACAATTCTACTTGTCTCTTTTTGCTAACCTACCGCCTTGTTATTGGGCTGGACTAGCCCTAAGCTAGCTACGGGCTGCATAATTCCGGCATGAGGAAACACACACGGGACGAGCTAGCCTAGCTGAAGCACAGATGCCAGAGGCGTGTGGGAGAGCTGGTGTTCTGCCATCAGGCGTTGGGCACAGTAGAGTGAATTTACGAGCGCAACAGCTCTTTCCCTCTTGACCGCAACTACGATCTTCCCGGCAAATATTATTTAAAGCGCCCAACAAACGGCCAATTGATCCAGACCCAAATCCATTTCGTCTGTCCAGCTGTCATTATCGACTCAGGTTCCTGCTCTTGAGTGAGCGCCAACCCTACACCAACACAGCTAGCGTTCATTCACCTGGAGGGGGTTTAGTTCTATCTGCCCCGCCAACCCAAGCCCTCCACCTCGCTTTCTCTGCCTCATCATCACGACCTTGCAGCGGACTTCTTCCTTCATCCACACATATTATCGATTGCTTGTGCCATCGATACCGAAACAGCCTGGTGCTTAAGACTAAATGTTCGTTCCGTCACGTTGCTTGTTATGACCTGCAGAGGGTGCCACGATGGCTCTCCTGCGCATGTGTCCTCCCCAACCTTCCTTCTTTCTAGTGTTCTTCTTGTCCACCTGTTGTGAGGCTATTTGTATCGTGTGCGCGTCATTCTTGCTCGAGAGTCGGTATTGAGACAGTTCAGTGCTCCTTTTAGATCACCATGTCGAAGCTCTTCGTAGGGTAAGCCAAACCTCACTCCCATGATATGGTTATCAGTGGCTCACTGACTTTACTTCAGAGGTCTTGCCTGGCATACCGATGACGCGACTCTGCGCCAGAAGTTTGAAGAGTTCGGTCAGGTCGAAGAGGCTGTAAGTAACATTGCGTGCATATGATTTGTGCACACAGGCATAGAGGCTCCTAACATGATTGCAGGTAGTCGTCAAAGATCGCGACACTGGTCGCAGCAGGGGCTTCGGTTTCGTCCGTTTCGCCACTGATGCTGAGGCCGACGCTGCTATGCAGAACATGAACAACGTCGAGTCAGTGCTTCCATCTCTCACTTTCACAAAGTGGTTGCGATGCACCTCAGCTTCGCGCAGTCACTAAATCGGTGTCACGCGGAAACAACCTCACTTGGATGTGCTGACATTGCTAGATTCGATGGACGTACTGTCCGCGTTGACAAGGCTTCTGACCGTGCTGGCGGAGGTGGAGGTGGACGCGGTGGCTTTGGAGGAGGCTATGGTCGTGGAGGAGGCGGTGGTTACGGCGGTGGTGGTGAGTCTGCAAGACAAAACTGACAATTCTTTTGGCTAACTTTTACCAGGCTACGGCGGTAGTGGCGGACGTGGTCCGTATCTATACAAGAACTTAATCTCGTACTGTACTAACCATGATTGTAGGTTACGGCGGTCAAGGTGGAGGCCAGTGGGGTCCTTCTGGTGGTCAGGGTGGTGGCTACCAAGGACAAGGCGGCTACGGCGGCCAACGTCAAGGCTACGGCGACCAGCAGCAGGGTGGCGGCAGCGGTGGCCAGTGGTAAATGTCCGTACGAAATCCCCTTCATGACTTACGGTGATATGTGTCACAACATAACACGACGTTTGGACTCGATGTTGGGGCTCTCAGCGGGGAATCTGCTATGGTCTGGTCTTTGGTAGAGGTGATCGTTCGAGCTCTGGTAGACGCCTTTTCTGACTAGGACGGGTGCTAGTGGCCCAATGTGCTTCTGAGACTTCTTGCATGTCGAAGTCTGGATGTTTCGGTTGAGTCGCACTGACGAGATGATTGATACCCATTGAATCAGGACTTGCTTGTCTCGGGTCGTGGTTCTGCTTGCTTTACTCAACCTTGGTTACGGTTTCTTCATATTTGTGGTCGAGGTTTACGCTCAAAAAGTTGCTGCTGCCTGCATTGATACGCTTTTCTCTCAGTGATATCCATATGGCAGCTCGGCATTGGTATCAGTCCAGATCTACCAAACATCTTACATATGCCGCTTTCCGATCCATCGATCAATCAATTGTCATTGGGATTGCTGGGCAGATGTTTGACATGAGACTCTGTTACATGCTAATTTTTGCAGTGAAGTATAACACCTACACTCAAGCTCAGGACGACCAGGCTGAAGACTCAGTATTCCTCGAGCGACAAAGGACTCCAATTCCATCGTTATACAGCCGGCGATCACGGTACATAGCCGACGCAGTAGCATTCAGCATAGCAGCTCGCCTGGTGCGGCGAGAAACGAAAAAAAAAAGGGCAGCGAACAATCAGTTCAGCCAGCGCATTGTGACGAGCCCGCATGAATCGTACATAGCCGCCGTGAGCTCAAAGCCTGGCTGCATTTGAGTGCATACAGAGAACACGAATGCATAATGATCGAGTCAGGCGCTCCACCCGCGACCACCCCAACTGCTGATGCCTTGCTGGTTGCTGCTGAGCACCTCTGTCCAAAGTTTGAGAGTCGGAGATGGGTAGCCAGGAAACCACTTCATTCTTCAAAACTCTGAAACAACAACATTTGCTTTTTCAGTCAGACTTTGGGACATCGTGAAGAGTTGGAATGAACATGGTGACGCACTTGCTGTGCCTCGGCGGGCTGCTCTCACAGGCACTTGCTCCATGACCACCGTCTTTGTTGCACTTGTTATCATCCTATCGGTGGACTGAGTACTATCTTTTCCGGTATCAAGCGTCCATTCGTTTTTCTTTGTGAGATGTCCCTATTATCAGCAATGTGGGGAACATCAGACCCAGCCCCGCCAAAGACGATAGAGACTAACAATTGAAAGCATACAGCGAAGCTCGTCAGTCCGTTACTTACAATATCTACCTCGCTCTGGAAAGCCCTATTAAATCTTGGAAACGAATGGGGGCCCTGAAGATTGCAATTCAATGGCTTTTAATCAATCCTTGGGAGTTATGACATGCAGTGTCACCTCGATAGTTCGACATCTTCCACGTGGGACGACATCATAATTCCTGCTGTCTCTGATTATATTGTTCCCGGAAAAAAATTCAATGTGTGTTGACTGCCACTTAACAAATGTCAGAAGCATCTTGAGTTCCCCAGTTGCTTCGATAGGTTCATGTGTGCGGGATTAAGTTTTCCTTTGGACCACTTCAATAGCATATATCAGGACGACACAATCAACATTACCAGCTACGAGGCTGCCTGCCAAAGCACCAATGGATAACTCCAACATCGGGATCCAGTATTGCTTAGCCGTAAAGGTATACGATGCTAGAGTCGTATTTACTTTCTCGATAGCAAAATCATTGCAGACTGTTGTTGGTGCTCCTAACCCCGATATGGCATACAGAGATGCATGATTCTTTGAAATTACCGATTCTAAAACTCGTTGTTTTGGTGAGGCTGAGCCGGTCGACATGTGCATTTCTGACCTTGTTTAGGCATGGTCCTGGGGACTGAGACAGGCTGAAGGAGGCATACTAAGCAGTTCACACCTTGCATTTGGTCAACTGTGGCCTATGAATGATGCTCTCGGTACTTCTTGCGTGCAAATTTTGGGTCGTGAAGAGAGTGCGAACACCAAGCATTACGTGGCCATTGTCTTCGTTGTTCGAGATGTACTGCAAGTCATAGGAAACAAGCAGAATTTGTTGCGAACGATTCCACAGTGGTGGCATGAAATCAAGGGGGAAATCATGGCCTTACTAACGCTATAACTATGAAGAAAATCCTCAGAGAGACCAGCCCACAGTGTTAGGGCTTCTCCCATGGCATTTTCCTTGGTTCCCGATTCGCATCTATGTTCACTCACACCTTTGAAAGTCCTTTATGGAGTAATTGCCTTAACAATTGTGGTTACTGGAAACCTCCGGACGACGGTAGTTTGGTAGGCAATGACAACATCATAAGATATTCCCTTTTATACTGCCTACTCTCTAGATCTGATATTTGTCTCTTAGCTTTAAAAAATTCCATTATCGCTACCAAGAATCAAAAATTGCACTTAGAACGCTTAGCAGTCTCCGTACCACAGTTTGTTCATTCTCAGATTAGCACAAGGCCCGGGTGTAGTCGCCTAGGGCTATTTGAAGGCCATCATCTTCAGTACCATCCATCAGCAACGAATCAGTTCCCCTTCCCTGGAGAAACTCTTTTCCCAGATTGAGGCTGGTAGCGGCAACTTAATGGATTAGCTTTCTCCAGAGACTTTTCTAGAAACCCATACTCTTTCGTGGCATGTCAGCAGCTCAGTCACTGGATTTATCCCTTACACCGGGGATGTTTTCATCATTAAAAATTTTCTGCGCCGACAGTACTGACGAGAACAACATTAGTACAGACATGTTCTTCGAGTGCCAACATACTTTCTAATGTGTGAACTCCATGACCAGGCGGTGTATTGGCAATGTTGTTGATGAAATGTGCTGCAGGGAAAATTCAGTCCAGACACAACAAGTTCGAAGACGATTTCGGTGGCAACACAAGCCACCCTATCCTTCTCATCAGCAATACCGTAGATCATTTCGCGCATCTGCCGAACCGAAAGCTCATTTATTTTAAGTTCACCATCGTTGTGCTACTCCTCAACGCGCAAGCTTGACACTGGTTTCAGCATCGAGCAATCGAACATGAACTGTGCTGTGAATACTATGTAGCATGAATCAGTGGAGAAGGAAGACTCTGGCTTCGGTGAGGTAATTGAAAGCAAGAGAGTCACGAACTTTTAAAGATGACTTCTGCGAAGCACTTGAGTGGAGGAGTTGAAGCTTAGTGAGCCAAGTTTTCAGTGTAAGTCTAGCTTTTACACAGACTGTCCTTGATTCTTTGACTCGCTTAAATGATTGACTCAAGTTGTGTTTCATACCTTCGATCTTAGTCCGGAGGTTGCGCCTCCGTTCTATACAGAAAGGGTGCTCAGTTCAGACGACTCTCACGTAAGTATGGTCAGTGTTCAGTCTCCCCAACTGGAAGGGGAGCTACAGCTTGAAATGGTAGTAATACCCGCGCAGGCAAGAAATACTTTCGAAGGTAGTGTTTCAGCACTAGAAATCCATAGCTTAGCACGCCCTACATCTCCCTCGAAAGACGAGATGGCAGACTAATCCCCATCATTTGGACGCAAATCAATTTCAACCAACCAACCAACCAACCAACGTAATTATGGCCTGATTAGTCTAATGAAGCAAGCGCAACAGGCGGAATACTTCCAGTTAGTACACTTTAAATTGGAGCCAAGTGTAAATGGAGAATTCAATCCTGCATTGTTCAGTTTGAACACCAGTCTACCTCAGTTATTTGCGGTATACATCCTGGTGCGTATGTCGAGTACAGGCACAACGACAGCTAGGTATGAATAGGTAAGGGACGGGGCACTATTCGACATTTGTCATATACACACAATTGCTGTCTAGATGTAAGTCGGTGAGATGCTTAAATCTAGTGGAAGTTTACTCACAAGGATAAGCAATCGGCATGTTATTCTCCTTATTGCTTATGTTCTTAGTAAGATGCTTTTTTCTACTCTCGCATGGAGCAGAGGAAGGCAAGACACACCTCTACCAAAGGGTTGCTCACATAAGAACCGCGTTCACTTTAACACCTGGCGCGCTCTCAATGCCCCATGGCAGGTCACAATTTATGTAAAGGCAACTGCTAAATGTACTGGGAGGCTACTACTACTACTACTACTACTACTAGGCCTCTTAGCACTAGTGTCTAAAGTCTCAAAAGGGAAAACAGGTTCTAATGATTATGCATTTACGATTCTTCTTCCTTCTTTGTTCTAGGTAAATGATTGTGTTAATGTCTATAGTGGCCTTGATGTGTAGGTGACCAACATAGCGCCGAGGTAGAGCAGCTAGTAGTATCAGTCATCCATACTGAGCATGAGGAAGCATCTGACATCAGTCTAATGCGAGGAAGCTACTACGGAAGAGGTTTCCCATGATAAGAGACATCAGGTAACACCGTGTGGTACATCGTTGATTCCGACGACTACTACTATTCTTTTGACTTCAGTAGACGTTCAATCAAAAACACAGTACAACCTCTCCTGATGAACTCACTCTCAACCGACCTGTACTGGCCAAACTTCTCGCCATACGCACAAGGCATGGCGACTTTGCATGGTACCACCGGAAATACAAGCATGACAACGCAGAACTCCTATGTTCATGTGGAAAGGACAAGTCTCCTGAACACCTAGTACACTGCCCGCGTATGCGGCGCTGGTTCACACATTGGCCTGCACGGC
>JALRMI010000191.1:0-54523 GCA_026120165.1 Leptosphaerulina australis
CTGCAAGCTACAGTACAACGTTGTGGTGTTAAGTAATTGTAGTTAGTAGGCCCAATAGCTTGTTGGGGTGGCCGACTCGCTTAGCCGGCCGACTCGCTATACACTCACGTTAACCTTTTGACAGTCAATGTGGTTAGTAGTAGTAGTAGTAGTAGTAGTAGCGGTAGTATCGTATCAACGCCCCAGTATATTTGGCAGTTGCTTTTACATACATTATGACCTCCTGTGGGGTAGTGGAGACCAGAGTTGTCAAAAAACAAAATGAAGCTCCTTTCAAGTCGAGAAGGATGGTGGTTATGATTCTGCTATGATTTCTCCACGGCTATACCTCGTGTGACAAAAGCAAGCTAACATCGACGGCTGATTTGCGAGACCTTCCTCCGATCCGAGTAAGATGCAGCAGACACGCGACTCCGGCCGACACTCTCAGTCTTTTGGCTATGACTTATTTTTAGTACCTTGCAAGACGGTCCAGGAGTGAAATTGACCCGTGCGTCTTCGGAGCACTGTAGTAAGGCTTATCTGATCTCTTCAGATTAACTCCGATGCTTTGCTTCCAACAACGAATGTGACACCCTAAGTTCATGAACAAAGAGAAGATGTGATATAACCGATCCTTCTCCACCCTGTATGACGCGGCCGCAATCTCTTGGGTGATGCTGTCTGGCTCTGTGACCTTGCTCTTGACTTTGGGCGAGCAGTTTCCTGAAGCTCAATATTCGGTAGATTGGGCAATTGCTGGTTGTCACCACTCAAGTTGTAGTTTCCCCAATGCGGTAAGGCAGTGCACGGCAGCAGTGGCGGTGGCAGAAAGAGCATGGTTCCAAAAGCGGTACGTTCGTGATCAAAGGAGCCCTCTAACAGCGCAGTCAACTGCACTTGTGGTATTTGTCGGCAGATCGAGTGCCTCTTGTAGCTCATAGCTTTGAAGATCGATTCTACATCTTCCTTCAAGAGCTGGTTCCAACGGTCGCTTTTAACAGCCTCGAACCCTGCGTGCAAGTAATCTCTTTTTCATAGAAACATGACAGCTTCAGACAGTTTGTCACACTTCTAGACGTAGCAGTGTTGTTCACATGGCAAATTTATAGAGGAGCTCTGAGCTCACGATTCCCCCATATTCACAACTTTCCGTGGTTGATGCTGAAATAAACGTGATATGAACTAAAGTAAATTAAATAATCTTACTACAAGATCATTCGCAGCAGGTGACACATGCATTGGATGCCGGCTGTTGTTATTTGTGATTATAGTGCAAGACTGCCAGAGAAGAAGGCATCACGTGTAATAAAGCATAAATGCTAGAAATGAAGTTGTACGGGTTTGATTTGTATACAATAGATTACTGCAGTAAAGAAAGCATGTTCCCTTCGTGCCCTCAATCTTGCACCTGATGGCACTAGATCAGAGACACAAAGGCATCATCACCCGATTTGAAGAAGGTGGATGCTGATGGTGTTTACTCTTGCTTCTATGTCCACACTGACTCAACGTAGAGAATAACGTAATGGCCAGCTCTAGCTAATGTAGAAGCGGATGCGACCAAGTCGCCCATGCCCGTTGCAACTTCCGCCACTCAAAATGAGCAACAGGAGCCACGAGACGGGCAGAATCCACAGGTATCACGTATTGAGCATAGGATCCTTCGAGGGCAATAAGTCCCTCGAGAGCGTTGTCCAACACGTGAGCAACACGGACGAAAGACCTGTCCTTTACGATGAGCACACATGTACCTATTGATACACGCAGAAAGGCCGAGACGTGTCGTGCTTTGGTAAACCGACATCTTCTGGGGTTGTTGATTGGTTGTATCCTGTTCGATAAGTAGCGAACAATTTGACTGCTGAAACAGTCTCAGAGCCCTTGCCTACAGTGGCGCACGATCTGTCAATGAGCACTGCTCAGTCGGTCACCCTTTGCTGTCCGATCGTGGCGAAGGTGGGTACTGGTAATGCGAATGCTAGTCCACATTCGTCTTGTGTAGACTCTCTCAGAGTTTTCTCAAGTTGCGAGACATATCCCAATAGGAATCGCGGGATATAGCTTGACGATATCACAAGAAACTTGGAGCGGTCGCAGAATCTGCAAGGAGCGACCTACTTATTAGGTAATAAATCCTCAGAACTTGCATCTTCAGTATCCGCACCCTGAGAGCTAACAGTGAACAAACTCAGGCGGAACCCAAGCGTGCTCAACCCAAAAGCCGCCTCTCATTACTGGCTTCATAAAGAAGATCCAATGGATACCGAGGCTCCAAGGGACGGACACCAACGCATGCGCGTCTTCGAATAGGCTTGAAACAGTCTGTCTAGAACTGCCGGTTGGGGGATTATGCTCGACATGCGCGTTGTTTCTGTGACGATGTTTACACCCCTCATTCGTGTTGACGATCGGTAGAGTGGCTCCAATCTGCGTCATTCGCCAAACCGATGGGCAGTGCTTTGCCCAAAGGCCACTACACCCTGTATAAGAACATGTTTCGCGACAGAAGATCTGCGTGTTAAGCTCGAAAGAACGGCTGCCTGAAGGAAGGGAGAAGATGAATAGGCAGAATAGAGGTCAAGTAAGGTTAAAGAAATCTACATTGCCGTACAGTAGATGTAAAAGATGAGGCAGAAACCGAAGAAGAGCCACAGCCTTTAAGGGCGTAAGCACACCAATTAATTGCATCAAGGTAGTGAGTATGAAGAGAAGAGAGACGCAGGCTTTATAGAGCTTTAAAGGGCGCGTTGCAAATTTAAAAAAGATCCACGAGTGCTCGCGCTAAGCCGCCTAGCGCGTTATGAGTTCTGGTGCGTGCGTCATCGATTGTGAACACCATCCTTGAATACAGCATATCAGAATAGTTTTCGTCCTGCGGAACGATCATGGTAAGCTCAGGCTCATATCTTTGAGCGCCTTTAGACGACTAACAGTAAGAATTAGCCACAAAAACGTCGCGTCGCGACGGCGAAAACCCGCCTTGCACCAAAACGCACCTCGAAACTTGCCAAAGAGAATGGGCTAAATGCCGACCAAGAGGCTGAGATTCGCGAAGCTTTTGGTCTCTTTGCTGTACACCATCCAGATTATGATGATTCCAAAGAGGGCGTTCTGAGAAAAGATGACGTACGCCGGTGCCTGATGTACGTTCGAGCCTACTGAAGATTCAATAGTATGATAGTTGACCAGACATAGTTCTTTGAACCTGGCGCCCGAGAAATCGGAAGTTCCTTCGATCCTCGCGACTATAGACCCGCTGAACACTGGCTTTGTCGAGTTTGTACCATTCTTTTCATATGCTGCCATTGCTATACACTCGAAGGAGGCCGGATCCGACGAAGACATGGAAGATGAAGATGACAACTACCGAGGCGAGAACAACATAGAAGAAATCAGCGCAGGATACCAACTATTTACGCATGGTGGCCCTGGTCCCATCACACTTGGGCATCTCAGAAGAATCGCGAAAGAGCTTAGAGAAGATGTACCGGATGAAGTTTTGAGGGACATGATTCTCGAGGCAAATGGCGGCATACGAGGCAAAGGTAAGGATGTAGGTGGTGTGTCATTGGAAGAGTTCGAAAGCGTGATGAAGCGTGCTGGATTGTCTTTTGGATGATTGACGACTTTTCGATGACGACAACATCCCAACCCATACCCCAGCGCCCGTCTTTTGACCCGCATCTGAGCACTTGACTAAAGCAGCCAATGTTAAGACGCAGCGACTCTATAAGCCCGACGGTCTCAACTCTGGCCCGTTCGCATTACGCAACATGCAAGTTTTGCGATAAAGATACCGCTTGAGCTTTTCGCCTCAACTGCGACCTCGAATCTTCAGGATCGCACAGTTTTCGAGTGTCTGCGACAGGCTCGCCTTGAGTCGGTCTAGGGGTTATATGACGGTTTCCCGAGTAAGCCCGTATAGGCTTTACAAGATATACTACAATAGCTACAATATTTCCAAGGGGGATCACATATAGAGACACGTGTAATACGAGCATTTCCCAAGATAGCAGTCATGGAAACACTCCGCACCAATCATAAATTGTTGGCCGTAGACGTCAGCTCTAAAAGTTGTTGGTCTTGGCAGGGATGTCACCGGAGGGAACACGACACAGTGCAACAGAGGGACCAACGAATCGAACACTAATTCAGCAATTCTTCCCCTTCCACGCAGGCGCTATAGTATGTTTTTTTCTTATATAAAGCCTAACAACAGAATAACCCAGACTAATTTGAACGTAGTCTCCCTTCGATGCGCAAGGCCTAATCCCAGGACCCTTTTCTTACTCCCTACCCTAGTGGCATGTCCAGCGGTGTTGAAGCACCCGGCCAACGACGTCCCGGTATCTGGTCCTACCTCAGCTTCTCTGGCCCTCGCCGCCGCGTCTCTGTCTCCCTTCCACGCAGCTACAATCCTAACAGCGACCCTCACGAAAAACCTGACCGACATTCGCGACATCGGTCGACAAATTCCACGGGCTACATGAGTGACTTTAAGGGCTCTGCGATGATGAACCAGGGCCAGCGCCTGCGCTACCTGAAAACGGGTGGCATCATCGCCTTCGTCCTGTTGGTGTTATATTTTGTTGCGCCGCACGATGGTCTGTCGAGAGGTGCGTAGACAACTACACATGCAGATATGCATGCTAACATTGGTTGATAGGGACAGTATCGACCGGAGGCAACACGGCTGCAGGCGGTTCGAAAGCAAAATGCACAAAGTCTTACTCGAAAGACAAGCCGCTCATTCAGTATGCGCTCATGATCGATGCTGGCAGCACAGGTTCCCGCATCCACGTCTACAAGTTCAACAACTGCGGTCCAAGCCCCGAGCTAGAGAACGAGGTCTTTGAGATGACGCCGAAGAGGGAGGGTGGCTCTGGACTCTCATCCTACGGCGACGATGCTGAGGGCGCTGCAAAAAGCTTAGATGTGCTTATGGACAAGGCAGTTGCGAGTGTGCCTCTAGAATACCAGCGATGCTCGCCCATCGCTGTCAAGGCTACAGCAGGTCTGCGCAAGCTGGGCGAGGAGAAGAGCAACAATACTCTACGTGCTGTTCGTCATCGCTTGGAAACCGTCTACCCATTCCCCCTCGTCTCTGAAGAGAAGAACGGTGTCGAAGTCATGCCTGGTGAGATGGAGGGCGTCTACGCCTGGATCACCATCAACTACCTTCTCGGCAAGATTGGTGGCCCTGACAAGACACCTACAGCTGCCGTCCTCGATCTTGGTGGCGGTTCAACCCAAATTGTCTTCCACCCGACCTTTCCCAACTCACCTCGTGGCGGTCTCCCCACCCAGCTCGCCGAAGGCGACCACAAATACGCCCTCAGTTTTGGCGGCCGTGATTTTGCGCTCTACCAGCATTCTTATCTGGGCTACGGACTGATGGAAGCGCGTAATAACTTGCACAGCACAATCCTTGATGCCTTGTACCAGCAGAACAAGGAGTCAGGTGCAACAGAATACCTAAAGTCCCCTATCGTTAATCCCTGCATTGCGCCAGGCATGAGCCGTGAAATCGACGTCAAGATGCCCGCAGGCCATGCCCTAGGCGAAACAGTAACAGTCAACATGACAGGCCCCTCGACTGGTGCACCCACGCAGTGCCGTGGCTGGGCCGAGAAAACACTGCACAAGGATGATGAGTGCAAGCTCGCACCTTGCGCCTTCCGCGGCGTCCACCAGCCTCCTTTCGAGCAAACATTTGCTACCGAGGCTGTCTACCTCCTATCCTACTTCTACGATCGCACGCAGGAACTCGGCATGCCTGAATCTTTCACAATCCGGGAGCTACAGAATCTTGCTGACCGGGTGTGTCAAGGCGAGAAGGGATGGGATGTGTTCACACCAGTGCCAAAGGCATTGGAGGAGCTGAGGGGAAGGCCGGAGTGGTGCCTGGATTTGAACTTTCAGCTTGCATTGTTGCATACGGGGTATGGTATGCCGATTGACCGCGAGGTCAGGATTGCGAAGCAAATCAAGGGAAATGAGTTGGGATGGTGTTTGGGTGCTTCGTAAGTTATTTTGCATGCGATGTGATTTGTGGCAGTACTAACAGATGCGTAGTCTCCCTTTGCTAGAGAAGGAATCAGGGTGGCAGTGCAAGATCAAGGAGGTCAACTAGACGAGTCACCTTGACTCCCTTCTGTATTGATAGCTTGCTTGGGGAGCTTCTTGGCTCCTCACATTGGAAAGATAGGGCCGGTTTAACTCACTGTGCATAGATAGGCGTTCAGGTTTCAGGTGCTACAAGGCCAGCTTATGGGAGCCAGGGCGGCCGTCACCAAGGACTGGGTGTTACTATAGAGTCAATCTTACGAAATCCTGCAGTCTCAGGCCCTGATTTTCAGGGATTTCTCATGGTGTTGCGAACAGCAAAATATGCGCCTGAAGACTGGTGATGACAGCACATCACAGATGGCTCTAACGCAGCCCAGGAGGCTCGGGAAACCCAGGGAACTTGTAGAGTGTGCAGCAACCCATCACCTCTGCCAGAGCTATCAGAGTCAAAGAAGGTGTCATGGTAGAGGTTTGATCTCGAATCTCGGTCCTGGTTCAAGCCGTATTCAAATCAATAATCTGAAAGCAAATCTAGGGTATCACGCCAAATCCATTATCGCTCTGCTCTCCAAACGTTTCTTGGAAGAAAACACAGGCTTGTAAAAGATCAAAACGACCCGATCTGTCCCTTTGTGTACATGGTCTGCCTCCTCTTCATCCTCCTCTTCTGCTCGTGCGTCATGCTTAGGATTCTTGCGCCGTTCTTTCCACCTTGCGCCCCAACCCTTATCTTTGCACGCTTCAACTTCAACTTGCCTGCCCATCGGCGGGCTTTGCGAATGATGTTTTGGCTCATGAGAACGAGCACGGTGACAATCATCACGGGCACTGCAATTATCCAAAAGAAGCTATCTGAGTGGTGCTGTACGCCGTCAAACCGAGCGAAATTCTGACCAAAATATCCGACCAAGAAGGTCAGCGGGAGAAAGAAAATGGTAACCGCTGTTAGTACCTTCATAGACTCGTTTTGGAACGCGCCCATCATGTTGAAGATAAGATCGATGAGATTGTCGGCTGCGCGACGCATTTGGTCCAGTGAAGCTGTAATCATTATGCAGTGATCTTCCACGTCGCCAAGATAGGTGTGTGCAAGGGGTGAGATGGTTATTGAAGACATGGTTTTGCGGGTTGCCAAGTTACTGTTTTGATGCTGGATCCAATTTTGCTGCATGGGGTCGGATTTGTGGTCACGCAGCGCGTTGATCAACGATATTATGGGCTGAATTGTGTTACGAAGGATGGAGAGCTCAGAGGTGAGTAGGTAGAGGGATTGAGAGTGGTGGATTTCGGGGTCTTCCAGGACATCGAGCTCGAGCTCGCCCATAGCGTCTTCGTAGGCGGCGACCACGGGGATTGCCAGATCAATGATGGCGTCGATTATAGCTTGCACAATCATAGAGCTGTCGGCGGAGCGGCGCAGAATAGTGTCTTCGGTGTTCAGACGCTTGAGTATAAAAGACTCAATGATGTTGGCGGAGTGCTCAAAGAAGGAAATCACACTGTTGTCAGAGCAAAGAAATATGCCAACTTGCTCCACGCTGACAGTTAGATGCTTATCTGTAAGGGCAGAGTGTTGTTCGAGGTAAAGGATGCGCCCCAAATTCGGTCCACCGCGATAGCGTTGGAGCGTGCGGATGCCTCCAACGCCCTCGTTTGAGGTTGGGACACATGACACACCTGCTTCACCCAGGTTAGTGCTGTACTTCTCGAAGCCATCGGGTGTGTGTTCCAAGTCCTTGGGCTGTTCAAGTCCAGCATACAGGCTAAAAGCATGCTTGATCTTCTTGACCCATGACTTCCTCTTCTTCTTTTTTGCATGACGTGCAGCTCGTGAGCGTGAGCGTGAGCGTGAGCGTGTACGTCGAGGTAGCTCATCTTCAGAATCCGAGCCGCTGTCTGAGTCATCGCTGGGGTTTCGAACAAGTTTGGAAAGTGTCAATAGCACTGATAACGGTCAGCAACATGCTCGATACCTTAACGGTGTGTTCTTGACATTGAAGGGTGTGGGTTTCCGGATAGCGGCAGATTTGCGCAAGACAGGCCCACTTACTGAAAGCTTGATCTGAGTACCAATCGACCTTTGTCCGCTGCTCTCGGCCTGTCATCAAATCCTCGATTGCCAGACGATGCAGCTGTTTGTGGGTTGTCAGCTCACTTATCACGTCAAAGTCCAGCCCATTAACATTGACCCAGCGACACTCGACCCAGTCATCTTTGGGCTTCTTTACGAATTCCTGCAAAGTCTCGTTGTCCAGTTCGTAGGTCTGGATCCTCTCTGCAGAGAAGTCCACTACTGTGATCTCACATTGCTGGCGCAGGTGTGCGAACCGTGCAGCAGCCTCTTCGTCTTTGACATCCACACCAGGCTCAGCACCCGGCTCTTCCCACGTTGTTCGTGTGGGCGACTGATAGTGTCGAACAGTATTCGAACGTGTGATACGCCGGCGCAGGGTGGTGTCGATCGAGGAGCGGCTGTAGGTGGGGGAGAGAACCTCTTCGATGTTTGGCTGGGCTGCTGTTGCCGTTGTTGACGTGGCTGATCGGCCACGGCTTCTGCTCTGGGACTGACTATCAAAATGAGTGTCGAGATGGAGCGGAGGCGCCGTCGCCACTGATGAGCGCCTGTCCTGAGCAGATGCAGGAGAAGCTGGTGAGGCAAAGTCCTGGATCTTGGGATCTGGTGGTGAGGCCATCACGCAAAGATGGTGCGATGATCGCGCAGCTTACAGTGTAACGTCGTGAACCTTGAACCTAGAAGATTCTAGGAGATGGTAGGACAGGAGAGCGGGAATAAGGGTATGTTTTAGGGTCCATGAGTAGGACGATGCTATGACGAAGTAAGAAAACGTATTCTGTCATTTGCATTGCACATCAACGCAAGGTTTGTGTACAAAACAGGACCCTGGAACTTTTCAGCTCGGTGCGACCCACGGCCTCAGTTGGACATGGTTCAGCCCATCATCAATACTGTGCAGGTTAGCAGCTTGGCGAATTACTGCCAGTGTAGATCACGATCGGCGAGTGTGTGCCTCTATTCCTCTCATCATATGTGTGTGGGCGTGTGTGGGCGTGTGTGGGCGCGTGTAGGTGTGTGTAGGTGTGTGTAGGTGTGTGTAGGCGTGTGTGAGTGCAAGTATTTGTGCAAGTATATGCATGAATATACACAGATATGAACACACAGATGCAGACATACCCATCTATTCAAATACGCCCAGGTGTTCGGACACATATATACTCAGATACATACAAATGTATTCAGACACACACACATGTATTCAGACACACACACATGTATTCAGACATGTACTCAGACACATTTGTTCAGGTGCATGCACACATGTTCAGATACATACACATATGTCCAGATACATACACATATGTCCAGATACAATCACATCTGTTCAGATACAAACACATGTATGTGTGCACACACAAACACGTACACGCATACACATACACGCACACACATGCATATGCTTCGCAGCCAAAGTTTCGATTTCAAGGCCAGTGTTGCGAGCTCCGGCACGTGCACACGGGCTTTGATGAGCAGGATGGTGAGGCCATCAGGGTAACACGACAAGGTTGCAAGCGAGTCTTGGAAAGAGCACCGAATCTGCACACTGCATTTCTCAGCATTGGTAGGCGGCCAGCAAGCAGTCTTACACCTTCGGCCGGTACTGGAGGCGAAGCTTGGTAAGATTGAGAATTTGCAACAGTCTTGGTAGTGCAGTCTGAGACACTTAGCAATGCAATAGTCCTGCAGGACTAAGCGGTCAAAACAGCCAAAGCATCTGGCGTGTACAGATGCATCAAATGACAG
This sequence comes from Leptosphaerulina australis, assembly GCA_026120165.1. Lineage (NCBI taxonomy): Eukaryota > Fungi > Ascomycota > Dothideomycetes > Pleosporales > Didymellaceae > Leptosphaerulina > Leptosphaerulina australis. Next base: position 9,872 of record JALRMI010000191.1, read on the forward strand.
TGATTTGCATTAAAATGAGAGGTCAAGGTTGTTGCTATTCGCGGTCCGCTAGTCTGTGCCGAGATCTCCACCTTGCGGCCCATCATCGCTCACCCAAACCGTCTCTCCTCCCCATTTCCACCACAGCAGCCTCATTGAACATACTCTAGCACGCCCATACTATTAAACAACCACACACCACCATCGCCATTCTCACTACTGCACCATAGAGAGTAAAGGAGTCGTCCAGCTGCGCGCTGCCCCTGTGGCCCCCTCGACTCGAGAGCGCTCTCCAGCTTGCCACACCACACGCTCCTGCCGTGCCTGGGACACCCCTAACGCACAGCAAACATCTTCATCTCCCACCGACCGCTCATCAAATACTCCCTCCACGGTCCCTCTCACCCTCCCTCTCTAGTGCACCGCCGTTTGAGTGAAGGTGTCTTCTGCACGTCCACATTGCTAGGTCTCTTTCACCAGGCCTGCTTGTCGCCCACCACATGCGACACTAGTGCTGCACCACAACCCCACGGCTCCCCATCTTCTCAGCTATCCACGACGGCCAACTGCAGCACTTAGTAACCATGCGCGAAGTCAACTTTAGTATTCCAAATGCCAACAAGGCCTCGGTCGGCATCACAACAGCCCTTTACGACCGCCGTGCTCTCGACTGCACCTCGACGCTTCCTCTGATCAACTCGCTCAACCATCTCGCCTATCTGACAACGTCGTCAGCACGCATCAGGGACATTCTCACCGTTGACGGTGGAATTGAGCGCCTGATATGTATTCTCAAGGAGGGTCGCAGCAAAGACATGATGGACATGTGGAAGTGGAATCTGGCCTTCCAATGCATCTTTAACATTGGTGTACGGGGGTCGGAAAATGTCAGGACCCGCGTGGTTGAGGCCGACATGGTCCCCGTCATTGCTACGATCCTCGACAACTACATCAAAGTCGTCGACAAGTACAGGGCGAGAGCTGAAGCTGAGCTGCACCGATCAACGCGGTTGGGCGGCTCTAGCCGACACCACTCATCGCGCTCTGGCGAGATGGCTTCTAGCTCAGGCTACAGATCAGAGCGCTCGCGGCGTGCCATCCCTCCTCCTATCGAGATCCCTCAGCTGCCCCCGCATGCCGGGCTGACTCAGGCTCAAATACCAGTTCTCGATAACATGGTCGAGGGCAACCACATGCCTGCTTTCGCACTGAGCTCTCCACCTGAGCGCACCACCTTCACCCGCACGCGTCCATCACACCACCATCACAACCACAGGCCACACCACGATACTCGGGCACAGCTGTTCGGCGCTACTGCTCGTAACCTCACACAACCCTTGATCACCGCCATACCTTCGATGGATGCAACTGCAGACGGCTTCGTGCTGCGGCCCGTGCGGGATGCTGATCGACTGCCTTCGATGCTCCCCGCGCTGGCAGGGGAGATCACTTCCCAACCTGAGTCGCCCACGACACCGAGTGCTCTACAAGCACACCAAGGTAGTCCACGAGCGGGGCTCAACCGAACACGGCGCCGACCGTCGATCCGGCACCAGCTGTCCATGTCTGGAGAGTCTGATCTCGATGCGCAACAGGAAGAGCTGTCGATGGATGCTGTTGCAGCGGCAGGCCCGGCTGCAAACGAGCCCATTGTCGGCATCCAGAACGAGATCGACCTCTCTGGTATCGTGGACAACGCAGAGATGATGGACGCTGGCACCACACCAGTGCCCCTTGCAGCGCCTTCTGACGCAGCAGACGAGAACAACGAGACCTTCAACATCACCCATCGACCTGCCCTCGACGGCAGCTTGATCAATCCCACCAACACGCCGCCTACCGCTGCTACGATTGCAGGCTTCTCTCCCATGCAGCCGGTCATCAATGTTGCAAATGCAAATCCTCCCCCGCCATGGTACCCTCGTTATGCTCAGGATCGCAATGCTACAGCCGGCGTGCTCGCAGCTATGCCTCGTGATGAGGATGTTTTGATGTCACTGCAGCTGTTGGCCTACGTTTCCAAGTACTGCAACCTGCGATCGTACTTTCAACAATCGCACCTTGTTCCCAAATTGAAAATTGGGTCTGACTTGCAATTGCTGGACGGAGAGGTACCTGCGCCAAAGACCGAGGAGGAAGAGGAGGAAGAGCTGGAGGAGTACGAGCTACCCGATGACTTTAACATCTTTCCTCTCGTTGAACAGTTCACCGTTCGACACCATTCATCAGACATGCAGTATTGGGCAAGCGTAGTCATGCGCAACCTCTGCCGCAAAGACGACTCCCGAGGTGGCATCCGACAGTGTGCGTATTACCAGTGCGGTCGCTGGGAAGAATACACACGCCAGTTCGCCAAATGTCGTCGCTGTCGAAGGACAAAGTACTGCAGCAAAGAGTGCCAGAAAAGCGCATGGGTCTTCCATCGCCACTGGTGCGTAGCTGCCACCTAGACAGGCAACGAGGACCTATTTCCTAATCATCTGTTTCCGCACAACATATCGTCACATTGTCATTGGATGTTTATCTATGGCCGCATACTGCATGGCGCTCGTCTCTTCCACCATAATCTTTGAGGGTTTCATACTTTAATGAGCGTCACGACATTCGGATACCACAACAGACTGCTTCTCTTTTTTGAAGGACATGTATGGGAGTTGGCAAGCATATTTGCAAAGAGGAGGATCACACGATGCATTGAGTCGTAGGACTCTCATTATACCATATTGTTTTCTGCGAGCATTCTTACCATGGCGTTTGAGCAGCTTATAGCTGGTTCCATGCAATTGAATGGCATTTGAACTTCTGCTAAAATAAAATCAACCTGCTTGCACTGACATTTGTTCATTGCGTTACTTGCACTTCCTCGTCGTAACTTAGCCAGCGCTGCATAGCATATAGCACAACATAGTATTATCAACCGGCGTCGAGTTCAATCATCCTGACTTCCAAGAAGCAATATGTGAGTAGTGGTGTATACACGATCGCCAACCACGTGGCTACCCGTTTGTCTGTAGTATACGTGAACCCTTTAAACGCATCCATGGGTCTCAACGTCTATATGCACGTCTGTGGAGTCGATCCTAGGTCTGGGGCTGTGGAGTGACAGCGGTGCTATTTCGGTATCGATGGTTACGTCAATGGTCTGGAGCACGATGACCGGGTGTCAGCCCAGCATGCATCATGAACACTCTGCCAAGTCAAAACTGTTTAAGCATGCTGGCTGAATGAGAGCAAACAAGAGAGAGGGGAAGGAGAGACTATGACTGTGCATGTGCATGTGTTTGAAAATCACCTGGAGAAGCTGCACCGTAAACAAGATACCTCTGTTTGTTGATTGAAACCGTCGTTGCAATGATGGAGGAAATGGCGGGAGAGATGTCATTAGAGTTACGTCAATGGTCCGCTCCGCTGCATGGGCCCGCTACCTCACGCATCACGGGCGTTGGCCGAATTGAGACTGCCAACCTCTAGCCGCGTTGCTTGGCCAGCACCGCCTTCGCCCGTGTTTAACGGTCATGGGCCTATTCACCAGCAACACTGTTCCGCAAATGATCGAATCCCCACTGCGGAGAGCCCTTCCGCCGCCGCGTAATCGCTAAAGAAGACAGGCCACTGGATCGACAAGAAGCATCCAAGACCTGACTCGCCTCGCAAGCTGTTAGACGCTCAGCTCACCACACTCGCTTTTCCCACGCGTGGAATGTTGGACAGCAATGTCAGGCACTGGAGACTCGAGCAGCGGCGTTCGCAGACGGCACTCAACGTCTCACAATGACGACGACTTAGCAACGATCGCCATGGAGACAACTACCATAACGTATGCGGTCGCCAATTCACGGGAAACACCTAACGGCGACGTCCCTGCTACGCGCACTACTGGTGTCGAAAGTGCCTCGCGACCGTCTACATCACGCCTGTCCTCAGATATCTCGCCGCGAGTACGCTTCTCGACCGACATCGAACGACATGTACCAGCGCAAAGATCCGGCCTGGCGCGGAACTATGTATCGACAGATGGCGCTGCTTATGATGAAGAGAATTTGAATTCGAAAGGCAGGCCTGGCATACCAAACCTTACAATCAACACGCGGGGAGTATCTCCCAAGAGTGCCGAGAGCCCAAACCCAAGCAGCGGTTTTCCGTCTTCGCAGACATCGCCTCTTCCTCCACGTCCCTCTGGAGGAAAGAGCTCGCCCCTCTCTCCAAGAACTCGAAATAGAGGTCTGTCTATGCGCAGCGCTCTATTCAGGAAGAATGTTCATCACCAGGCACAACCTCGAGCAGCGAACATTGAGTTGGATGAGAATATTGGTAGCTCAAACAGCAAAAGTGGGCAATCTATCGTGCTCAGTAATAGGGATGCACAGAAGAGTGCAGACACTGTTGTATCTGTCACTCCTGCACAGATCGAGTACGCCTCAGGAGTATCAGACATGTCTAAAGCAAAACTAGGGAAGGGGCCTATCAATTTGCCGCACTATAATAGCTGGAGAAAAGACCGTGCTGGCAAGAAGCCAGGCTTTGGAAAGAAAGCCCGCGAAATCGCAGTGCAAGCACGTAAGTTCATTTTGCGACAACACGATATACCATCTAGTCAAGACGGACGGCACATCTTCTTGGATCCAACCCGGAGAGAACCACTCATCGATGAACGGACGACGCAGCCGTATGTCAAGAACTGGATTCGATCAACGCGATACTCAGCCTGGAACTTTGTGCCTCGTCAGCTCGTCGCCCAATTCTCGAAACTGGCCAACTTTTATTTCCTTGTAATTTCTATTCTTCAAATGATACCCGATCTCAGCACCACTGGGAAGTACACGACTATCGTGCCGCTGTTGTTTTTTGTTTTCCTTTCCATCGCCAAAGAAGGATACGATGACCTGAGAAGATACCGGCTCGACAAGGCAGAGAACAATCGGGAAGCCAAAGTTTTGCGGCCAAGTCCGCTGCCAGGGTTCAAGAGCGGATCGACAGATGATGGCAGCGTCTCTTCGCCTGAGCCCGAGAAATTAACATGGGAGCCTATCAAGTGGCAGGATATACAAGTTGGAGATATTATCAAACTGGATCGTGACGATGCTGCACCAGCAGATCTAGCTTTGCTGCACTCTAGTGGGGAGAACAGTGTAGCCTTTGTTGAGACTATGGCGCTGGATGGCGAGACGAATTTGAAAAGCAAGCAAACTACGGCGTCGATGTCGAGAGTTATCAAACTTCAAGAGGATGTGCTACGAACTGAAGCTGAATTTGTTATTGAAGATCCAAATCGCGATCTTTACAGCTTTGAGGGCCGCGTCAAGGTGGGCGGCAAGCAGGCACCATTGACACTGAATGAGATCATCTTTCGAGGTAGTATCCTCAGAAATACTCCAGATGCTATTGGGCTCGTCATCTACTCCGGCGAAGAGTGCCGTATTCGCATGAACGCCAATAAAAACCCCCGTATCAAGGCTCCAGCGCTCCAAGGCTTCGTCAATCGCATAGTCATCATCATCGTTGTCTTTGTCATCTTCCTTTCTATCTTCAATGCTGTTGCATATAAAATATGGCAACGCAAGGAAGACGATCTTTGGTATCTGTCTGGATCTTCTGTCGCATTCTTTCCGAGTTTTACTTCCTTTGTCATCATGTTCAACACGATGATCCCGCTGTCGCTGTATGTCAGTCTGGAGATAGTCAAGCTAGCGCAAATGTTCTTCTTGCATACAGACATTGACATGTATGATCCTGTTTCGGACACACCTTGCGAGCCGAGAACATCGACCATCAACGAAGAGCTTGGGCAGATCAGCTACATTTTTTCCGATAAGACAGGTACACTTACAGATAATTCGATGAAGTTTCGCAAATTGAGCGTGGCTGGAATGGCCTGGCTTCACGATGCTGATTTGCCAGACTCGAAGAAGAAGAAATTGAAGAATAGACCACGAAAGAAAGGAAAGGAACCAGCGAGGAGTAGAAAGAGTACACGCTCTGCCAAAGATGTCTTATCTGAAGAGAATGGCATGGCTGCGATTGATTTTGGCGAACAGATTGACAACGCCGAAGACACAACAGGCTCCAAGTGGCAATCTACAACAAGACCGTATAAGGCATCTCGTGAACTTCTGACTGGCGATATGCTTCGTTACATCCAACGGAAGCCACACACACCTTTCTCAAGGAAGGCCCGCATGTTCCTCCTCTCCCTGGCGCTTTGTCATACATGCCTGCCCGAAGTTCAAAAAGACGGAGAAACTCATTTTATGGCTTCTTCCCCTGATGAACTCGCTCTTGTGCAGGCAGCTCAAGACATGGGGTTTTTACTAATCAATCGCGATATCCACACCATAACGCTCAAGATTTTGCCATTCCAGTCCGAGAGTGAGCCTATTTTTGAAACGTATGAGATTCTTGATGTGATTGAATTCTCTAGCAAACGAAAGAGAATGTCAATCATACTGCGCTTTCCAGACGGACGCGTGTGCATCATCTGTAAGGGCGCTGATTCTGTTGTAACGCAGCGTCTCAAGTTGGCTTCGCTTGCCAACAAGAAAATAATTGAAATTGAACGTCTTGCGAACAAAAGAAAGAGCATGGAAGTTCAGTCAGCTATTGCGCGTATGAGCGAACAGATTGAGAGAAAGAGCAGTATTGGCGGCCGGAGGAGCATGTCCGTTGCACAAGCTGCACGTGCTAGTATCGGTATGGGCCGGCGCTCGATCGCTCGAAGTAGCATAGGTAGTCGTCCTTCCATGTCGGCGAGGGATGAGATGGATCTGTGGTTGCGACAACGGGAGAATGACTTCGACCGCCGCCCAATCGAAGACACCATCTCCCCCACGCGAACTCCTCGCCAGTCAGATCTTGGACGACTATCTTCAGTGGCATCATCTACCCGAAGCTCGATGCAGCTGGAGGACATGGAAGCCATGGTCGACGAAAAAATCGCGGGCGATGATTCTGCCATTATTGAGCGCTGCCTACAACACATCAACGAGTTTGCTACCGAAGGTCTCCGGACACTTCTGTACGGTCACCGCTACCTGACAGAAGAGGAGTACCAGACATGGAAGAAGGGCTATCTCGAGGCTACGACAAGTCTTGTAGACCGGACGCGACTGATAGAAGAAGCCGGTGATGTGATCGAGCAAGGCCTTGATTTATGCGCTGCCACAGCAATTGAAGACAAACTCCAGCAAGGCGTCCCCGAAGCAATCGACAAGCTGCGCCGAGCCAAGATCAAGATGTGGATGCTCACGGGCGATAAGCGTGAAACCGCCATCAATATCGGGTACTCCTGCCGCTTGATCAAAGACTATTCCACTGTCACCATTCTCGACTACGAGGCAGGACAAGTTGAAGAAATGGCCACCGCAGCTGTCTCGGCCATCACACAGGGCATAGTAGCACATTCTGTTGTCGTCGTAGATGGGCAGACACTTGCGAAGATTACTGGAGACGAAACACTCCAGGTTCTCTTTTACGAATTGGCCATTCTTGCTGATTCCGTAGTCTGCTGTCGTGCCTCACCCTCCCAGAAGGCCTTACTCGTGCATACAATCCGAAAGCGCGTCAAGAAAAGCATTACTTTGGCCATCGGTGACGGTGCAAATGATATCGCCATGATTCAAGAGGCTCATGTCGGTATTGGAATCACAGGCAAAGAAGGACTGCAAGCAGCACGAACGAGTGACTACTCGATCGCGCAATTCAGATTCCTGACTAAACTCCTGCTTGTGCATGGACGCTGGAACTATATAAGAACCTGCAAGTACACTGTTGGCACATTCTGGAAAGAAATGCTATTCTACCTCACCCAAGCCTTGTATCAACGCTCCGTTGGATACACAGGAACCTCGCTCTACGAGTCCTGGTCTCTTTCTATGTTTAACACACTCTTCACTTCGCTTCCTGTAATCTTCATGGGCGTGTTCGAAAAAGACCTGTCAGCGTCTACACTCTTAGCTGTCCCAGAACTGTACACAAAAGGCCAGCGCAATGGTGGATTTAACTTCAAGATTTATCTTGGATGGATGTTCATGGCATCTGCAGAAGCAATGGTGGTTTACTTCTGCATGCTGAGTCTCTTTGGCGATGCACTCTTTACAGAAGACAATTCCATCTTCGCGCTCGGGAGTATCACATACACAGCTGTTGTATGGAGCATCAGCTTGAAGATGCAGTACGTACTGTTTTTCCTCGTTCTGATTCTCCTCAGTCCTGAACACTGTTGCAACAATCAATGCTGACATCAGACAGGTTCATAGAAACACACTCAAAGACAATCACAAACGGCATAGCAATTTTCTGTTCTGTCGGTGGTTGGTTTCTCTGGAATGTCATCCTTTCTGCCACATATAATCCTAGCTCCACTATTTACTACGTGCGCAGCACTTTCCTGCAAGGGTTTGGCGCTAGTCTTACATGGTGGCTTGTCCTTATCATCATCCTCTTGTCAATTGTCGTCTTCGAACTCGGCACCAAGGCGCTTCTCGCTGCTTTTTCCCCCACGGACGAAGACCACTTCCAGGTCCTGGAAAAGGACCCCGACGTGAAGCGCAGGTTTGAGGAGGCGGCGGCCGAAGAACTGCAGCAAGGATGGGATCGGAAGACGAACAAAACAAGAGATGAGGAGCAAAAAGTCAGGGAAGTCATTGAATGCATTAGGCAGAAGGAAGATGAACGGAGAGAAGCAGAGGTCAAGGAGTTGTTGAAGGGGAGAGTGGACATCTTGGAAACAGGTGCAGATCCTGAGAGGGGCGAGCAAGCGGTAGGGTCGACTCTTGCTGATGTGGACAGAACGTTGAGTAAGGGATTTGGAAAAGTCAGGAGGGATTGAAGCCGTGCACGGAGGTTTTGCATATCTTGCTGCATTTCGACGTTGCATTTTGACTTTCTGATACCATGTGCGAGCACCACATTCCGCATAGTCCAATCTTGCAATTCCATTGCTATTGTACGCATCGGTATGTCATCGCTTCATGAATCCGTTTACTAACGGACCATCACTCTAGACGTTTCCAGCCGCCTTTGAGATCTTCCTCCGAGCCGCTGCTCTAAAGCTAGCCTGTCATATTGGTGTTCTCCGCGAGACGTCAAATGATTTGCTTGTGTGATCTGTAGCATCTGATGACTTGGCTAGGGCGGCCAAGATAGCTGAGAATAGGTAGTGTGCCTTCACTGCACGTCCGCTACGTGTTGCGCTGTGACGGCGTTACAGATAATGGCCACGCAAAAGGCCGGTGTTTTAGTGAGACTGCCCGCTTGGTTAGAGAACTATGTTGTAGCTTTTGTAGAGAACCCAAAGATATCCAATCAGAGTTTGCAGGTCGAGCTCGAAATGAAACAATTAAGATACTCTATACGCAACGTGGGTATATATGTGATACGCTAGGCCATCATCTAGCCTTCTAGAAGCTTCTGCACTTCCTTCACCAGCAGCCTATCTTCAGCAGTCTTGACTTGTATCTTGCCAACCGTTCCAGCAGCATCCATAACGCGACACAGATCCCTCAGCTCGCTATCAGTCTCCGCACCATAAACGAGCCAGCCTACAGTGATGATTGCTATCTTCTTGTTTTCGCTCCACTCATCCTCCACACTCAGCGTCTCAAGTAATGAAGCCAGCAGCTCAGTTTGTTCAGAGTCCTGGAGCTCAGACGCAGAGGAGAGAGTTTGTGCAACTTTACCACCATACTTCTTCATGCGGATCTGATGGTTAGAGGATGCAAGGTTCATGCCGAGGCTGAGTGCAGATGCTTTAAGGGCTGGATGTTTGTCATCGAGAAGGGAGGTTGTGAGGATAGAAATAAGTGTGGATGACAGTGGCGGTGAGAGCAGGTGAGGAACGAAAAGCGGAGAGTTGAAGAGATTACATGCCAAGTGCAAGGTTGTGAGACGGAGGGGGTATGGTGCTGAGTCTCCTAATTTTTCCACATGGTTGAGCAAGTGGTGAACCGTCGCTGGTGTGCTGGACATGCCTTTATGCTCCTCAGCGAAGAAGCCAGCAACACGTACATCTGTAAGGGTAACTCTGAGTAAGTCGAATGCAGTAAACAGCAGTTCTGGGGTTAGCTGTGTGGTGCTGTGTCTCAGAAAGCTTGCGAATTGTGGCAATTGTGTTAACGGGGCTTCTATGGCACCCGAATTCTCTCGTGCATTGATGAAAGACACGATTGATGATATTGAAGCATCTTTACCAGCGTCACCCATCTTTGCAACCAACTTCTCTAGAGGTGGGATCTTGGTGAATGTAATTGGGCGTTGGCTCTGGCGTAACAGGTATGGTGTGCTCTGAGACAGATGTGGGTGTGGTGGGAAAGTAGCATTTAATAGCGAATCCACGTTGCTGCGCAACTGCTGAGGGTTGGCTCCACTCCACTCATCTCGTTTCAGTGCTTTACTGTAGGTAACGAATGTCGGTGTCGAATGCACATCAGGATAGCGTGCATTGATGGAGCGGTCCGCGCGCGTAAAGTCGATTTTAATAAACACACACTTGGTACCTGCTTCTACAGCGAGGTCATCATAAGGTTGGTAGACAAGCTTGCAAGGACCACAAGTTGCACTGGTGAAGAAAATGATAGCGCAACGATCCTTGGCTAGTTCAAGGAGTCGATCGACCTCATTGATCGTAGTGACATTATTGACCCGTCCGGTGAATGCTTCGAGGGCATTGCCGTTGCTTGTGGGGGCAACACCTGATACTCCATTAGGCATACTCGTAGTAGTTTGCGGCCGTAATGGTGCAATGGGCTGGGGCGCAGGTGCTTGTGTGATGGGTCGCATCATAGAGTCAAGCTGGGGCCTGAGCATCTGACCGAAAGGTGTGTTAAGGACGTCTTGTGGTAGGCTGGTGATATGGGCAGGTATACCCTTGCCTACAAGAAACATTGCAAAGTCGTTCGAGAAGTTGTTGCAGTTGTGCAGGAACAAGTCATACGACTATAACTTATTAGCATCTTTTCTAGGAGCCTAAGACGTAATACATACCTCTGCTGTGTATATTGTTTTCAACGATTCCAGGTATTCCAGGATCACTTCGAGTGGTAGAGACGTCTGTCCAAGTTTGATTATCTCCATCGGTCGCCCGTGATGTGTGGTGCCAGCTCGACATGTCTGTATGCCTCCGCCAAAATAGTACTCTATGCCTTCCAAAACGATTGATGTGTGGTATACGGCGTCTATTTGAATTCCAAGGAACTGCCGTGACATGCTACGTGCAAGACCCTGATTATGTCAGTCACCCAATTTGAACACCCATGCGGGATCGCAGCACGCCGCAGAATCATACCTGAGAAAGGTCGTACACGTAAAGTTGCACATCCATCGTGACGACTATGTGTTTGATCGCGCAATTTGGTCCGGGATACAGTTCTTTGCGACGTTGACTACAACTAAGAGTGTGGATATGAGGAACTAGCTATTATCATATAGCGAAAAGGCACATCAAGAATTATAGCACAGTACAGTTATCGTTGCAGGCAGCGGCGGTGACGGGTAGAATGTTCGTGAACGATGACGAACGCCACTTTACGTGTCGGGTAAGGGCCCAATCGCGCTAGCACATGACTCGATTTACCATTGCCCTGTGCCACAGGTTCACAACAACTTCGGTAGACAATTAGAGTGCTCTTGCGCACTTATTGTAAGCCAAAAGGCAGACTAGGCAATGCTGAGTATACGCCTATCGACTTCAGTCCAAATGCTTTAATCAATTGCCACGTCCAATTTGTTAAGGAAAAAGAGTGCCAGACACTATACAACCTCAATGCTGTTAAGACAAAAACTGATACCACAATCTCTCCCAATGTTGATTGATATAAATACCTTCTCAATAAATTCACACTTTTCCACGTCGATGCGGTTTTCTTACCTATAGGTGCAGACGTCCCGGAACATAGTCGGTACGAACTAAGGAAGGCGAGCCTGCACACTGGTCTAATCAAGATTAAGAGAATAACCACAAAACTATTCCTAATTATCTTTGGTCTGCCACATGTGCGAAGAAAAGCCTGATAATGCCATGTGGTATCTCGTTGATTCCAACAAGCACAGCTGATATCAGGTCTAGTAGGGTCACAAGTAGGAACAAAGCAAATGCGTACCACAACGAGTGGTTTGGGCGTTGAACAAGCATTTTCTTCGATACATGGCTCTCGAAATGGGCACAGCATTCAAATTGAGCATTTGAAGTTGCCAACGAGCGGATTCTTGCTCGACACTGATGCCACTGAGAACAAATCTCTCATTTACATCGTCCCCTATGGAAAGCTTGGATCTTACATTCAAAGATAAGTTGCCTGAACGGTGGGACTACGAGGTCAATCTAACTCAAGCCAGTGTGACAGCGCACGGATCTTTGTAGGCCAGAAATCCAGCCATCGTATATACAGCACGAGTCTTCCCGATGAGGCCGGAGCTCGTATATCTGCATTGTTGGCGTGTTCGGGACTATTTAAGGTGTGGCGCCTAACGGCGATGCACTTGCGAGCTGTGGCAGTGTTCCCGGTATTTGAAGCAATGACCCATTGGTCAGTAGCGATCTTGGTATCACGAATTTCGCATATAAGACATTACCGATGGCTTTAATAGACATCAGACATCCGCAGCTCCCGTCAGCATCCGAATGCGAAACCGACTGAATTCGTGTTTATCGCTAGCGAACAGGGGATGGCGCGATGCCACCCATGCACGAAGAGATTGTCGACCCACTGTGTCTTCCTCCCCCGCCTCGCATTCGCTTTGTAACAACGACACCATCGAGTGGCTGCATTGAGGGTGACCCAGCCAAACAGCGGTAGAGCGATTTTGAGTACTACCTCACTGGCCAGTTAACTTCAATGCCCCGCCTAGGCCATAAGAAGAGTCGACTGGGTTGCCGACAGTGTAAGGCACGTCACGTGAAGGTGCGTAGAAAGCCGCGTCTAGCTGGTTGATCCATATTTGTTCATAGATACCAGAAGCACAACACTGATGTCATGACAGTGCGACGAGCTTAAACCATGTACTAATTGTGCGAGACACGGTGTACAATGCAGTCTTATCACAGATCCTCCTGGGGCTCCTACTTCGTCTGCTGGGAATGTGAGTAGTAGTGCTGCTACAAAACGTGAAAACACATCTACAAATGAGCGATCCAGAACGGCAAGTTCATAATTCATACGATCATGCTTGTGGCATACGGCTAATGGACTTGTAGGACTCTTCAACATCGTCACCATCCTTGCTCGTCGACCATGTCTCAAATTCCTCAGTTATGTCGCCTGGAGATGGAGCTTTTGAGAGTAGCTCTCCCAGTTCGCAGCCTGACCAGTTCCCATTCCTAAAGCCGTTTACCCACAGATCAGAGCCAGATCAGTCAAGTCTTTGGTTACGAGATGTAGAATTAATGTTTGCAAACCCCATGAGTCTCGAAAAGGATAGCACTAATCTGGACAGGCACCACTGGACCATCGAAGCGCATGACGAACTATCACAACGAGATGACATCCAGCACCTTTGGAGGATCGAGGCCCCCAAGCATGCTGTCACTCACACATTCTTGATGCACGAGCTCCTGGCATTCTCGGCTTTCCACAAAGCTTCACGGGTACCCGAAAAGCGTAGGGATTACTATACCTCAGGTATTCATCATCAGAATCTTGCTATCAAGGGAATGCGTCCGAAGCTTCAGAACATCGTTGCCGATGAAGCCCCAGCTATTGTTGCCACTTCGACACTTCTTACTCTGGGCGTGTTCGCCTCAACTGGGTTTGAGGCAGGTTGTGATGGCATTCCCTCGCCGCCCTCTGCCATTGATGGCATCTTGAACATCTTCTCCTTGATGCAGGGGATGGGGAATGTATTGGCCCTTGCACAAGTCCATGTGTTGAAATCTTTCCTCGCGCCGATGTTTCACGATCCGTTGGAGCCCACTCCATCTCAACCTATACTTCAGGAGCTGATACAACACGTACATGGCCTGATTTCGTTCATAGAGACTAAAGCTGACTTGTCTGAACAAGAACGTGCAGGGTACTTAGGTGTTATTGCTCATTTTGAACCCGTACTTAAAGTTGCAAGCCCAGCTCGTGTGGATAATCGTGAATTACGATTCCTGTTTTTCTGGCCACTGCACCTCGACGGGAATTTTCTTGCGTACGTTCGGCAAAGATACTCAGGAGCGCTTGTGATATTGATGTACTACGCCACTATGCTGTTTGCTGCTGAGCCTCGTTACTTTTTCATGGATGGTTGGGGCCAGCGGCTGATGGAGGCTTGTTACGATGGTGTGGACAAGAGCTGGCTACCAGTTATGCATTGGCCACTGTCGTTTTTGAACACAGGTCCCACATACAGTCTTTTCACAAACATCAGTCGACTTTCTACAAGCCTCGGACAGCTACCAGGAGCGCATAGTTCACCATATGCACAGCAACCATCGCATACAGTTCCTCTCCGCCAGCACACAGGATCCTCTACACGGTCGCCTGATCAAAGATATCAATCGGTACCGGGTACCAGGCCATCCCCATATCCCACTGGCCATACACCTGCCCCATACGCGCCCCAGATAAGAAGCGCATCATATCTGCCTCCAATGCCAGAAACAGTACAGGATGATACTCAAACTGCCCGTTCCGATGAGTCCACAGTAACTAGTCGTACACATGGACAAAACGCAGAGACAACGCGCTAACCGTACAAACGAGAAGATTTACGATACACAAGCTCATAACGTTTGTGTACGCATGTGAAATCATGCGAGTCTGCTTAAACAATTATGGGATCGCACTCGTCAATGGACGCTCAATACCACTGGAAGTGGCACAATAACAGTCATGTCATCCAATGTTCAACGTAATTGCATACATGTGTTTGGAATACCCTTAGAATGTGCAGGTATGATAAACGACAGTTACCCAGCCCTCAGAGTGTGCTTACGCATTAGCTCGATAGACTCACCAACAGCAAAAAACCAGCCTCCTGCTGACCAGAGCCAAGCTGCTGTCTGATCGATCTTGATGTCAATATTGCCTGATGCTTTTGATTACATCACCTTGCTCTTCTCATGCAACCTCACACATGAGACCCTTGCGCTTATTGTATCCAACTCCACCTTGATTCGTGAAAAAGTTAATCGACGTGAGCCGTAACAGTAGCCATTCACATGACCTGTAATGATTCTTCATTGTACACTACAGCCAAAGAAAACTGCAGCATCTATACACTGTAGTCATGTGTCACTAGGTCTTGAGCTTTGAATAAATCTTAATCGATGTGGGAATCTTACTACAGAGCACACATCCTGGCAGCTTACAGTCAACGTATGGTCCCATAACTTATTTATTATTATTTGCTCTATTTACCGTCTGTTTTGTGCCTATGTGGCCACGCAGACTCTTGCCTATAGGAAAAACTCTATGAGAAAACCTTTCGTGTGCCTTAGCTACAGTCCCTGTTCAGGGCAGGTACTGTAGTTGTATCCTCTCCATTCGACCGCCTTTGCTGCCATTCTTGCCCCTGTTCGGGGAGATCGTAAGAATTAGGGAAGAGGGACAAGGCTGGGATAGACTGGTAGCCCCATATTAACACTCTGACAGTCCATCTACCTGTCCATACTCCATTATCTCTTCACGTTCTAGTGCGTTGGCAACCTCGAATTGCTGTAAGACGTCTTGTTGTATCAACCACCGTGCGATCGCCGGAGCCTGAGTTCCGCACTGCAGTGCAACCCGCACCCTCTCAGTCTGAAGTAATGGAAGTAGCGTGCTTCTGTCGTGTCGTTGGCAGTAGTAAATTACGTGTTGCACTGTCTTTTACTCTCGCATGGAGGAGGGGGAAGACAAGAAACGCCTCTACTAAGAGGTCTACTCACACAAGAGCCGCCTCCGCTTTAGCGCTTGGCGCGTCCACAGTACCCCATGGGAGGTCATTATGTATGTAAAGGCAACAGCCAAATATAACAGGACGTAAATACAATACTACTACTACTACTACTACTACTATCTCGCCATCTGCACGGACATGTTCTGTCTATGCCTGGGACGCGACGCCGAGCGAGCCAATTGTTAAGTCTTATTACTTCGGTGTGTAGTAGAAACAGGGCTGTGGCCTGAGCCTTTGTAAATCCATTGTATAGTCTTCCTGGGTGCCGTGACCACAGTCCCTTCCAGGTGGCCTCAGGGCGATCTTTGCCCACAGCTCGCCATCTCTTTTCCTAGTCCCAGTTCATCCACTCCTCCATAAGTGTGATAGGTTTCTTTCGTTTCTTCGAATTTCTTGAGGTTCGTTGGTGGTCCCATAACTTAGCGTTCTCATAGCAGGAGTGGGTATTGTGTCAGAAAAGTGTATCCTGAATGCGAGTCTGTCTGGGCCTGCTGCATCGTCCTGTCTCACTTGCGAAATGCTTGACACTCGATTGATACCTGACCGAAATCTTGCATCCTCAACACTCAGTTACCACCGCCCGCAAAACTTCCTGAAAGGATAAAACATGAAAATTTAGCTGCGCAACCACTACACGTTGGAATGGAAGCGATTGCACCGGCAAGATCACTACGATGCGCCTACCACCAGAATGTCCTCATAATCAGGAAAACTTCAGGATTAGAACTCATTATATTGCAATTCATCATAAAGATCGTAGGAGTGGGTATCGAATACCTAGTCAAATATGGATACACAAGAAATCTCTGCTGGAGAAATGTATGCGCAGTAAGCAACTGAACACTGAAGAGAGATCTGGAGCTTTGAGGCCATCAGAATGATTCACACTCAGTTTTTGTCTTTCTCAATCAGACAGTGGCCGCCTAGGCTCCCTTGCCCAACGTTCTTGCTCTTCGGGCGTGGGCTGAGAGACAGCTGTGCTGTCGCTGGCGATCGTGGTGTCGCTAAGCCCTCTTTGATGTGAAGGGCGTGGCTCTTGTGCAGGGCTTGTGGTGTCCATGATCTTAGCTTCATTTTTTCGATCCGCCGCTTCGTCAGTGGTAGCTGTCTCCGCAGGATGTACCGGTCTCGTTATGTTTTGCTTGTGGTCTGCCAGCCTTTCATCAATGTTCGTTGACAACGATGAGTCACTGGGACCGCGGCTGTGCAGCGAATTGTTGAGAGGAACTATAGCATCCAAGTGTGTGCTTGGAGTATGAAATCGGCCTTCATCGCCTGGCAGCTCAGCGAGAACTGTTCCAGGGGTGTTGTGGCCTGATGATGCGTGGTCCCTTTGTGTGCCTTGTCCGTGAGATCCGCCAGCGGTGAAGTAATCTTGACCTCCTGCATCGCTTGTGCTTCCCGGTGGGGGACTGTACAACTCCACCGGCAGAGAATCGGGGGACATCTCGCTGATCGGTGGGATAGTCTTGTTCTCGGCAGCGAAGTAACCAGCAAGGGGGGTTTTGGGTGAGCTTGGGAGATCGGAGCCTGTGAGTTCGGACACACGTCGGTATTTGATTTCCTGACCTGCTAACATTGGTTCAATCTGCAAAGTTCCCTGTGGATATTGTTCACTTTTTCGCCTATTCTTCCGTTTCCTCCACCAGCAGAAAACGATAACGACAACTATTACGAAAGCAACTACAATACCAATTACGATTCCAGCGATGACATCAGGTGCTAGACTGTCACTCGAACTCGATGTATCTTTCCCAAGAGTATAGGTCGTGTTGTAAATTATCTTAAGGTCCTCCTTCGGTAAAAAATTGGGGTTGGAAGCTGGGGCGACCGTGAAGTTGGCGCGTTCGTAATCCACAATGATGTACGCTTCCTGAAGGAATGTACGACCCAAGACGTATATGCCGTTCTTCGACTTCTTGATTGGGAAGTAATTTATTGAGTCTTCTCCGGTCAGAGTGCTGATTTGAAGGTCAAATGCGGCATAGGGAAGCTGTATGTTCGTGAATTCGTTGCTGTCCTGAGCACCTTTTGCAATTTTGAATGTTACTGTACCATTTTGCTGCCTGTTCCATTCATGTGCCGAGGAATTGACGGTATATTGGTTGAGTCCCTCATTGTAAGTCAGACGAAATTTTTCCTGGAATCTGTCGCAGACATAATCCGGAAGCACGATATAAGGCATGCTCGAGTCGATATTAGCGAGGAAGCCCTCATTAGGTCTTCTGGTGAAGGAGAACGTGTTTGACTCGACGTCCTGATCTGGACTGTATAAGATCGAGGGGACTCCAACAATGAGTGTGGTGTTCTTGTTATTTGTCATATTTAGTGAGAGACCAGTATCAACCATGCGGGACTTGTCGTAGCCCCCAAGGACGAGACTTCCAAGAACACCTTTAGGGCTGTTTCCTAGGGAGTGTAAACATGGGCGACATATACCAGTTATAAGTCATTCAAATCGTAGCGCAGACAGTCTTGAATGGACTGTTGCGGTGCCTTATAAAGCAGATAAGGCCTTAGATCGTGAATAGGGCATGGAAAGAATTTACTTACGATACCAAGCCCCTGCCGTATAGCCATAGGTTGGGCTTGCAATGTTGTTGTCATAGTAGGATTCGGCCAGGAAGGTATTCCTGGTTGCATTAGATTCACCGACCTTGCCCATTGTGAGCCCGAAGGAGCCCATAAAGAAGTCCTGAGATCCGCTCTGTACAGCGTACCGTTTTGTGCTGATGAAGCTCTTCTCTGAACTCAATCCAAGTCCGATGTTTGTCTCACCCCAAAGACCAGCAACCGTCCCCGTGTTATTACTCTTTAGGAAATCGTTCGAATACCAATAAGGAAGGGGGATACTGAGAGTTCCTATATCTCGCCAATTTTCTGATGGGTCCACACCCGAAACAGGATCCTCATTGTAGGCAAGTACACCGCGTTTCTTCGCACATTCTTCATTGCACCATTCGGCCTTCCTAGGTAGAATAGTAAGTGGTGAAGATGTGGATATGATTGCCCTGAAATTCTGGCCGTTGATGCCTGCGCTGTCGGAATTCACATTGATGAAGAAGGTCGACCAATTACCATCGATCCCATCGAAATAACCGCTGGGGTTCACAGAAACTGGTGGCTTTGGTAGCGCAGCAGTATTGGCACGATTCAGAAGACGCATCGTGAGGAAGAGTACATAATGAGTAGAAGACAGACTAAAGAGCGAGCGGGTAATAACAAAGGTAAGGACCAAGGAGGACCACAATTGGGAGAAGGCCTGGTATCTATCGATAAGTCGGCTGATACGAGCAACAGCCTCGCATAGAACATCAGATTCAGCTTAAACTGGCGAGTGGGACCGAAGGGCCGCTGCCTCGTCATGTGTCAGTATTACAACGTGAACGCAACCTTGTTCGTTATCTGGAGTAAAAATAGAGCTAGCCAACGGCTGCGGACTTGTCCAATCCAATACTTCATTTTGCCATAAGCGGGGTTTAGCCATAGTATTACCATCACAACAGATTTGTGCGCGGCAGCCGTCAGGATTCTCTTCAAATAATTGGTCGGTATTTCCCGGTGAAGGAATACATAGGCTGTGGCACATTCCAGGCTGACAATTGGAGGAGAAATAGTTGAGAATACACTCGCAGGACCTGTCATATTTTGCCTAGACCAGTCCGAATAGTTATGTGACAGGACTACAGGGAGGGCTGCATGAATGGAGTGGTGGCCGCAGAAAGTAGGATCAGAGAAGGCGGGCCGTGGAACGTTGGAACGCTATACCAATATAAGACTATTCGCCGTCTTAATCAGTTACAGAAATCGAAACTCACCACACTAGCAAGGCTCTACTAGATTGCACGTTCACTCGAGCCTCGACTTCTTGCCCATACTGCCTTTTCGTCGCATAACTTCCCGTGTCACACCTGTCGCAGCGTGTGAACCATGGAGATGATGTACCGCAGATCACAGCAGTTGGAATGGAGCGCCCGATACCGTAAACACATCATGATGCCACTAGCCTTACCAATAGCTTGGCTTTGGGTATACTGAACACGCCCTGTCAAACCTCATCGGAATCCCGCATTGCGCTAATTCATAAGTTCATCGAACAATTGTGTCTATTTAGTACATTGTAGGCAGGTTACTAGCTAAGCCCGGCTTGTGGCGGTCCATGTCAGCAACTACCATAGGCGTGGGGCTTGCAAGTAATATCTAGACCATTGATTTGGATATTGTACGTACAGTATTGTACTTCTCATTCTGAGTCGGTGTGGGGGAGCCGAGTCTTACTCCTGCACTTTGCACTGCGTCCGATGCAAACCTGGCCGTACTTCTGCTTATTGCGCCATCCGGTCACGGCGTTGCTCACCACTTGTTAATGGTGGTCACGTCTTTGCCTTGAATAGGTTTAGGGATTCTGTGCCATATCTTGTCAACTTGCTGCGGCCCTGATTGAGTAGATGCTGGACGGCTGTCGAACGGCAAGCAGCCAGGTCGACTATTGCCTTACGCTTACATGACTTTCTCCTGGGCCTTGTTGTTTACATGTTCTTGTAGACAGGGTTCTTGTTGCAGCTTGTATTTCGGTCCAGCTAAATCAGTAGCATGTAACGCTTGTGCACTGCCTGCTACTGTCATCATTCCCTTATAGTCACAGACCGCTGTTCACTCACCATTCCTTCTTTCAAGCTTCAGCCTTCAGCCTATCGTTACTCTTGAGGTACGTGGTATTTCTCTGCTAAGCCCTTACGCAGTCCTCTAATAACGAACTAAATTATTTGCATAATTACATGTCTTCAGTTGTGAGACTATGCAATCGGGTTACTTGTACTCTGGTCCAGTCGTCTCGAAAGCTATGGTGCCCTGCAAATGGAGATCTCCATAGCTTACAAGTCTTTTCACGTGCTTATCTAATCGTAATAGTTTCAGGCTGGAACAATTGGTCAGCTAGAATAACAGTCGTTAGTTTTCAACATGCGCAGCCTGGTGTATGTTTTGGCCATCGCTGGCGTTGTCATCGCGCAGAACAATGAGACTGTTCAACCCCTCAAGGTTCCCAGTTCTTCACCAACTGAAGAACTGTATTTCTCTGTAGCGGGAGGAGGCGGTTATGGAACATATCCAACGTGCAAAGCCGAAACAAAGACAATCTGGAAGGACAAGCCGTACACGCTGACCCTTTCTGCCTCGACTGTCACCCTACCTAGGAAAACAATCACGACTACCTGTACCGAGACGAAATATGAGACCAAGACGCAAACTTCTACAACTATTTGCACGATCGTAAGTCACTACTCTCATTGTTGGTTTGCGCGAGGAATGCGAAAGTCACTTTTGTGGGTTCACTATCCGACTCTCTGGATCACAAGAGGAATCCTCGACGTCTAATCAAAATTTCTTGAAGTTAACGAAATTGCCAGACTGAAACCACAACGGAGCCAGGTGTTAACATAACCGTAACCGAAGCAAGTATCAAACTCTACTGATCAACATTACATGCTGAGCATTCTAGACTGTGTACAAGACAAATTCAGCGATTCAGACCATTACAGAGCCTGGGATACCCGGGCAGAATGTTACGATTACTGAGACGACGGTGAGAGTTCCGTGATCTCGTCCTTGAACTGGAATGTATTCTAATCAGCTGCTAGACTTGCACGAGCACTCTTACATCGACTGAGGTAGAGATTGTACGAATCTACATATAATCGACTAACACTGACTCCTCCAGACTTGTACTACAACCCAGACTGTGACTACGTCCAAGGAAGTCACAGTCTCGGGCTCCTTAATATATACTACAATTCCTGGTCCAACGGTCACTGTGAACAACACTATTACGGAAAAAGAGTACCAGACTTCTACCTATACCGTGACTGCCGTTAGCGTACGATGAATTCCCTTCCCTTCGCTCAATTTCTTTATTAATCGTCCACAGCTCGTTCCGACTACGACAGTAGAGACATGGCGCACAACTGATGTAGAGACTTTTCGTACAACAGATCTGGTCACCTTTCACACAACAGGTATGTATAGTTTTTTATGGAACATCAACAAAACTTCTCTAATGAGTTAAGCAGACTGGTCAACTTATGTCAGTACCTCTACTACCACGTACACGACTTGCATTACAAGTTTCATCACTACGAGCTATCCCGTCACCATTGACCATACTGTCATCTCTTGGGAAACCTCGTATATCACCACCATTCAGACACTCACATCGACAGCTTATATCTCAGTCACGAAGACAATCGAAGGGCCTACAAAGACAATTGAGACTCCCGGGCCCACCAAGGAAGTTACGAAGGATGTGACAAAAGAAATTTCGGTTCCTGGGCCTGTTGAGACTCGTTTTGAGACTATCCACACGACAGAATGGAGTACTTATAAGACTACGGAGGTGTCTACAAGTATCACAACCTACTCCACCATCTTCACATCCTACATTACATCATGGTATCCGACTACATACACTGAACCAGGAAAAACATACACGTCATGGGATACGACTGTTATTACCAGTCTAATTCCTACTACAACAACAAAGTGGGTTTCATTCACTCAGACGGTCGAGAAGACCATTCAGACGCCCGGACCAACCCAAACAACGGAGAAAACCATCCAGACGCCTGGACCTACTTTGGAGCGAACAATTGAAATTACCAAAATTTCAATTGAGACTCGTCTAAGCGTTGAAACACAGCTCAGTATCCAAACACAACTCAGCTATATTACGACTACTAGCGTTAGCACAACAACGTCCATTGATTCTACTACCACTACATCCTACATCCCTACAACTGTATTAACGTATATTACATTACAGGGCACTACATATACATCATGGGTAACAAGTTATGTTCCTACCGAGGTTGTTCGCACAATCACGGTAGTATCTTCTTTCCCAGTCACGACCGTTGTGCCCGGCCCTACAATAACGGTGCCTACGACTACTCATACTACTGAAACTCGGCTGAGCATTCAGACATCATACATCACTACTGAGAGACTGGTCACGCTTACTTCCTGGACGACTTCATATATCCCTACCACAACTATATTACCTGGTCCTACACTTACACTCTCTGGAAGCGTCATTACCCAGCCGGCATCTACAGTGACCTACTATATCACTTCTTATATCTCTACAATAATTGTTTCGATGACCACGTTGACAGTTCCCGGGCCAACTTCTGTACGAACAATTCAAGAGCCTGATATTTTATCATCGTCCAGTGCTAGCTCCGGTCCTCTCGCATCCATCACTTGCACAAGCAACTGCCACATCGACGTTACAGCAACTCGATTGCAATACCCAGGAACAGTCATTGTTGCAACAACCACTCTACCTCTTGTTACAGTAGACATCTATACCGATGATGCAGGTAATGATGTGAGCAGCACGACCCGTACCGCTCTACCTCCTTCTTCTACTCAGGCTATCACCTGGGAATACTCAGGCGTTGTTTTGACATGGCCGACAGTATACGCTGCGTATGCAACTTTCAGCCATATTTCTGTGGAAGCCATAGGATCGCAGTGTGTCAGCAAAACGCTTAGCTTGGATCTGCCCTCCCCAACAGACTACGCTCCTCTAATTCTCCCCTTGAGCGATGTTCCAAATACGCTATTCGTAGCACCAACTGTGGTAGATTATCTAAATAGTCTACCAACCGTACTTGCGCAACTCGGTAGACCCATCGGGGAAGCTTGCGATCCTATGGCTGGCGACCTGGTAGATGAGAGCACCCAAACTCTGGGTGATATTACTTCTGCGACTACAGTGTATTCAGCTGATTCCACTGTGACGAACCATCGTCCAACAGCTGATGCTGCTGTAATTCCGATCACTTCGAAATTGATAACAGCGACACCAGAATCCACGAGTGCTACACCAACGAGCGCGCCGACATCCCAACAACCCAGCTCTCGTAATACTCCCTCTTCATCTCGTTTTACCTTCCCTTCTTCCAGTGCGATCCAGGAGCCTCCAAGCCGGCTCACACAGACGCCTTCTAGCCAAAATCTTGCACACAGTACCTCTGCTGTTTCATTCCCAAGTGTCGTACCACCTTTGAGCAGCGCCATTGACTCTTCAATAGGTTCAGCCTCATCCGCTGCCATTCCTGTTCCCTCATCTTCATTGGTGGTATCAAAACCTTCTCCGGTAGCATCAGTTCCATCCAGCCGAGTCTCTGCATCTCCTTCTGCTCAAGGAACTTCCTCTGAAGAGACCGAAGATCTCCCCAGCAGCACAGCAGAACAGGAAACCTCATCTGCCACAGCGCCACTACCATCCTACATCCAACCTTCCATCGGAACAACAACGTCTTCAGATGGTACGGTTTCAAGCATCCCACCTAGCTCGAGTGTATCAGAGTTCACCGGTGGCGCACCGCTTCCGACAGTCATCGCAGGCTGGCTAATTGGAGCCGCAGGTATTGGCCTGGGGTTGTTCTAGGTTATGTGAAGGGACAGATCGCACCTTGGTGCTATTAATGTTTCATTGCGATAGTTTGATTGAGATAACATATAATCATAAGAAACTTGTAGTCCATGATCAACCATACAGTGTTCATTTTGCCGATGACAAGAACTTGCGAGCAGCTACGAGTATTCACAGATCTAGATTGAATTGTCATCTTCGATTCTTTCAGCCAAACAAAGCCATGGACCAAGGCTCTCAAAGGGTTCGCATCTGCACATCCATCAATAGTCTGGCGCACGCCCCACTTCACTCCCATTCGGCCCGCACTTCCAACCTTATCCTAGGCTTGCGCCCTCACGTCAGTGCACGGAAAGCGTACATTCTTTTCTCAGCGCACCCTATCACCAAACAGATCCATTCTTAGGGTTCCACGGAAATTTGCGAAAAGTAGTGTTTGTTTATAGTAATATGTCGTGCACTCAAGCTTTTCCTTCAGCTCTCTTCTCACGCGCCATATCTTGCTCACGCAGGAACACCTCGCTATCACGCGAACTGACCGAACCGAGGCCGACGGTGCAGCAATGAGGATGTCCAGATCCCGGATCTGCTCTGTCAGCAAATGCGGGGCTTCGCAACTGCTCTGCTGCAGTGTACTCCAGATGTGCGACCTAAATAGGATGTTAATCAAGAGCACGCGGCGTTGGTGGCTGGTGGTGGTGGGTGTGGATAGATAGGTATACCGCGGCGCTTAGATTTGAGCGAGGAATGCACGTTCGCATTGCACACAGCTCATCCCTGTCATGCCCCCTGCTAAGTAATCATTTGGTAGGGGGCAATCCTGCATTCGGAGTGCTTGAGGCAAATGCTGACAAGCTTGTGGTTCTTGCAGGATCGATATTGATTATTGGATGATAGAAAAATGATAGGTCTGATTCAAATGCGGCTCATCTAATCCTTAGTTGAAAGGTTTCTCTAGAACTTCCGCATTTGTAAATCAATCTGAAATCTTTATACGAGCATTCGTCATTCCGACATATATCAATTATTGTTGGAATGGCTCTGTACGATCGTGCGGGTGACAACGACTAAACGAGATTGTTCTTCAATGTTGCTATGTTCTATCAACCTCCTGTTCTCACTCTAGTTATACAAATGGTGAAAGGCTGCGTTGCCCGATGCGTAGTCGTATAGATCCCCGCACAGGGGATTGCACGCCCAAGGGACATCGGACATCAACCCTAGGTACATTCGATACCCTTGTCCCAACAAGTGATCACATTGTGGGTTGGTACACCCGCGATCATGAGACAGAGAACCGTAACTCATGTGTGTGTACCCACAATTATTCCCCTCTGAGCACAGGCATATTCCCGTGGACTCACTCTGGTCATGACATAGTAAGTCGTACGTCTGACGCTATCAGCCTTGGATCCGATCAAAATCTGCATACTCAGCACCTACACATGAAAACAGTGTCAGTGTTGAAACGGCAAAGGTTATCACAAAGGTGATAAAAGTGAACCAACAACAGTCGTTGCAA
Organism: Leptosphaerulina australis; assembly: GCA_026120165.1. Classification (NCBI taxonomy): domain Eukaryota; kingdom Fungi; phylum Ascomycota; class Dothideomycetes; order Pleosporales; family Didymellaceae; genus Leptosphaerulina; species Leptosphaerulina australis. Next base: position 35,665 of record JALRMI010000191.1, read on the forward strand.
CGAGGTGAGCAGATGGGTTAATTGTGATTGATTTCTTCTACATGCTACGGAAGAGAGCTCTATTTAAGGAAATGGTTGTGGTGTTGTTGCATGACTGTTGTCATGCTGCCGTGCGACATAGCAACCGTAAGTAGACATCTCAACCGTGACAACTTCCAACAGTTAGGGTTCTGAAAACTGTTCAGCAATGTCTCCCCTACTCTTGCGCCACACTTCGCTTGCTGAATATCGCGATATCTATTTTATTTACAAAAATGATCCTGATCGTCAGAAGTTGGGGATATTGTCGCCTCCTAGTATAATCCAAAGAGCATCTTAGGGCTCGCGATTGGGTTCAAGTGAATTGAATACGCTCAAACCGTCTGTTTAGGGAGATTAATGGCCTGGGCAATCAGCCACGATACTGGAGACACAAAATATCATAATTCTGGCCAAAATAGCCAATCATAAATTTCGTCGTCGCCAATGCCTTTAAGAATTTGAAGTACCCGCCAGCCAGTGCAAGTGGTGATGCCATGGATCCAATAGTACCTAGGGATGAGAACTTATACGCACAGTAGATATTAAGAGTCCAGATATCCGTTTGTGCGATCTTGTTAGGATGGTTTCCGACCGATGATAGTTAATAGCCACCCGCACTATCGGAAGTCAAGTTAGCACCTCACATGTATCATTGACTGTAACGTACAAGGAGCCCTTTTAGAGAAAGACACTGAATCAACTCAAAACGATGATAACATCAGCAGGTGATACTCGAATTGGGTTTAATCCAGGAGTTTCTAGGAATTGAACATCTCCAAGGGGGTCGTGGAGAAACGTTCTTACAGGACGTGGATATTTGTATTTGGAAAGAACTTGATAGTTTTTGAGACATGGGTATTGCGTATGCCATGTGCTGTGGTTTGACAACCTTTCCAACACATGAGTGTCTTTAACGTTCGGTTAGGCAAGGCAAGCCTCTCTGTCAAGACATGTTCGACGGGGAGTCAGCAAGTGACAGGCATCGTTTCGTGTACATTTATGCCATACGGGATTATGGTCTTGTCAAATGTTACTAAGCATCACACACTGAAACAAGTGAAACAGACTACGGGACGCAACGCGTAGGCTAAGCTTATGATGCCACAATCTCGACGGCATATGAAACACTGACAATCCAGCTTATCGCGATTTAACTAGCAGAGACTGGATTTTGGCACGTAAAGCCTGAATGGGTTTGCCAATGCTTAATGCACGCGTCATTCTGTCATGAACATCCGTTTAGAGATATTGGAGCAAGCGTTCTCCCAGACTTGATGTTGCGACGCGTGTCCTGAGTATCGTAGGCGTCTGCCTCGTTGCCCACCCATGACACCAAGGGAGCTGTTTCTGCCAAGTTTCAAATACAGAGAAATGGTACGAGTGCTAACCGATATACAAATGCTTTGTATAGGCATATAGAGAGATCTTGATCGTCAAGTGCTAGGTCCACAACTACAAGTCCAGACCCCAATATTGCAGGCGACTGCTCTAGTTCTTTGATAATATTCTTTACCCAACGGCAGGTCCGATTGAACCGCTTTTCCATACCATATCAAACGCTGATAATGCGGTCCTTCAAAGTCTTCCTCTTTCTCCTTTTTGCCTTTGCAACAACCTCCCACGCATGGCCTAGCGTTGAATTTCCTACTCTCGAGCTCCGAAACCATGGCAATGAAACAAAACCCAGCAACCCTAAGCACTCACTGAAGAACTTGTGCAGAAAGATGCGCAAACTCACCGCTCTTTCCACCATTGCAGACAATCAAACGAAGCTAGATGCATGGGTCTCAGAAGGCAAGCTTGACACCGCCGATGTTGATGCTATCAAGTCCAAGGCTGCGAACGCCACGAAAGAGCTGCAGAACATGCAGTCCAACACGACGCTTGTGAACGAATGTGCAGTTGTGGATGCCGAGCGTAAAAGCATAAATCAGTGCAAGCTGATCAAAAAGTTGAACAAGCTGGCAGTGCTAGCAGGCAACGAGACTGCTATGGTCGCGTTTGAGAAAAAGAACGATCTTAACGAAACAGGCATTGAGAGGCTGAAGGCCAAGGTTAAAGATGCCTCTATCAAGTTGCAGGAGATGCAATCCAACACTACCCTCACAGACTTCTGTACTCAGCGGCAGCAGCAGGAGGGTGGCAGTGAGTTCATCAGACTATATCATGTATTCTGTCTCTATACTGACTCCAATTAGTTTCGAAATCTGGTGGTACAACTGCAGGCTCAGCTCAGCAGGCTAATGGTGGAGTAGCTGGTCTTACCGCGCAGACAATGCCATATTCTTTTATGCCGATGCTTGCTGTATTCTTCACACTACTTTTTTAAGTCTCACACAGGTAAAAGCCTATTTCTCAGGGACGGTCGCATGGGGTACTCTATAACAGGATCACATCGCGAGCCTGAATGACGGTAAGATAAGTTAGCCAAGCATTTCGAGGAGCTGGCTATCCCAGTTGATTTTATGGGCGCAACAGTCAGGGGAGATTTAAAAGAAGGTCATATTGGTACAGCGGTATACGTTTATTTTGATCATTATTACCAGCTGTTAGGAGGACTACGTACATGTGCGGATGATAGAGATCTGAATTCTGTTGTCTGGATAGCTATGTCGATAAACAAAGGTACAGATTTGACTTATGTACTACTGTAGCGCGGAATGGGGGTTCTAGGATATTGTGATACAACAACCATTTCAGGTAATGAAATGTGTTGATCGTGTTTCAGTCTCTTCCGAAATGGTGTTGACAGAGCTTGAAAATGCTACCAACACATTTCGTTACATGAAATGGTTGTATCACAATATCCTAGAACCCCCATTCCGCGCTACGGTATGTGTTACCGCCAAGGTATCGCTAGGCCCAAGGGGGCTAGAGAAGAGTGAATGTAACACATGTTTGTACCGACACGAATATTTATTTGTATCATGGGTGTATTGTACGAACAGCGCCCTCCAAAGGTCTTGTAAACCGTCGTTCTGGCATACACGACAGATGAGTATAGCAGTTCAGTTTTGTGAGTCCATGCCCATCTCTTCATATAGTCCACATGCTGCAGGATGTAGCAACAGAAAGCCTTGGTGTTGTGGGTTCAAGCATGAGGAGACCCTGTAAACCACAATACCCTCATTCCACAATAACAACGTGATTTTAATTCGGTGATCATCTCTCCAATTAAAAGGATACATCGTGTTCATATGTGTGATATGTTTAAGTACTTGTAGAACAAACCATGTAATCGTGCGTCAATAGAACTAGCTTGTTGTTTGCTAATTGAATACGGTACTTGAAGAGGACCTACAGGTACTTAGCGGAGGCCCAACTTACCTCTATAGCATTCTCTAGGCGCTTCTTGCCATCATTCAATCTTATGAGGTGATGTGGAGCTTCACGAATCTTGTACTCCTCCGTTCGTTTGCGTTGTGGTTTAAACACCGGAGCACGATCAGCGAACTCGTAATACTCTTGCTATCAAATATCATTCAACCTCACCTTCTTCGAATTCGTCGTTCAGGGCAGAGTCAATGATTCTTGTTTTCAATGAGATGTACCTATACAAATGCTTACACCAGGAAGCGGCGTCTGCGTCCTTTCCAACCCTTCCAAGAACCGTAACACTCTCTCAGCGAACCATTGTTGCGCCTCAAGAGCAGACAGAGTGTGGTCTGCACTTGGTACCAAGTCAGATAGTTGATTGACAAGACCATTTGGAGATGCTTTGACCCATTTTCGAAGCAGCAACTGTTTGTCAACTGCAGAAGGAACCATTTCATCGTTCTCCGAGGGCAGTATCAGTATTGGTTTGTTGATACTGCCGAATTTTGCAGCCAGCCTGCCATCGTCAATATCGGAAGAGAAATAGTCATCGTCGCCGCTGTTCGTAAATAAGTAAACGACACACTGTTTTGACGGCGGCAGACGTACCTCTTCGATATGAGCGAGTGCCAGCGATACGCTGTTATCGGTGAATCGAAAATGTTCGGAACAAGATCATTTGGCATGATCGCATCCTTGTTACCACAAGCAATCATATCTACAGAGAACATGAGAGAAGCTTTAAAGAAATCCGGTGGCATCAGCATGCCCGCTGTCTCTCTATCCGATACGGGTGCCTGCAATATATAACCATCGACTTCGGGAACATCGTACTTTGCTGTGTTTGCATACTCCATACAGTCCTGGCAGCCTAAACCACGTTAGGAAGCCGCAGTTTGCTGAAAATCTGAAAACAGCCTTACCAGTCGAAGAACCCAATAACACGACTTTCTCTTTTCCCTGCTCACGGAGGTACTTCACCAATGCGGCGATATCCTCAGCGTCATTTGCGAGGCTTGAGTACCCGAATCCAGTATATGAGCTGCGCATGCGAAACTCCCATATTGAATAGCCCAGCTCCTTGCTATTGAGAGCTTGTAACAAGGTATCAATGAGACCTAGAGCCGTATGTGGGCCACTTGTCAGACCTCCTATATGTACCAGTGCATTGCGAGACGAGCAATTGCCACGCTCATAAGCGCACGAATGAGGAGTGGAGGAATTGAATGGATGCACTATGACAGGAAAAGCTTTGAACAAGGTCATGATAGGAGCAATATGATTGTTGTAGTGAGGATACGTCAAATTTATATTAGTTTGCACCTTTACAATGTGCGCAGTACGGTTACTAGATTGGGTAATCCATCGTTGCCAAGAGACTTTTCTCTTCCGGTGATGAGCATATGCGTATTTACAGTCCTCTGATTGGCGCAGAGAGCACCGATGTCAGCGGTCACCAAATACAAGGTCTTTAAGTAACATAAGAGTTATTTTATGTATTAAGATTAACTGAAAACAGGCACAAGGGAAGCTTGGTGCCGGGAACAAGGAGATGCATTGTCTAAAGATAGGAAAGTTCATGAGTGGAGATAATCGTGTTTACCATAGCGCGGGATGGAGGTTCTAGGTTACTGTGATGCCGTTAAGATGGCATGACCTTCTCATAGTCAAAAGCGGCTATGGAGTGTGTTAATTGAGTTTAGTTCTACAAGTTGGGTGAAGCTTCCCTTCTATGATGCGCTTGGGACCTCCAGCAGATACAAATGTGTTGGTCATATTCCAGTCTCCTCCGAAATGGTGTCGACAGAGCTTGAAAATGCCACCAACACATTTCGTTACCTGAAGTAGTTGTATCACAATGCCCTAGAACCCCCATTCTGTGCTACGGTATAATATACCACCGTGTCCAAGCTCTCACTCATATGAACTACAAACGGGTTCGATCAACTCAGTTCTTGTAAGATCGGGTTGAATCAACCCTCCAAATAAACAAAAAGATTTGATAGTCTTCAGAACTGTCGTGATGAGATAAGATTGAGGTAAAATTAAGTTGTGATGTTTTTGAAGAACCTTGTACTTTCGACAATCCACTCTCCCTCTCTCGCGCTATGAGTATCAACTCCATGCTTGATTTAAACGAAGATTCAGGCGATTTAGCTAAAGTTTACTCATGCTTGAGGAAGGTGTTGACAGGGCTTCCTACACACGTGTGCAGGTAGTTGGGTTGGTAATTCGTCTGTATTCTTCTATTATTCCTGCCTCTCTATGTCCTGTCAATGGATGTGCGCTATACTTAAGGAAAAATGTTCGCCTTAGCGTTGCGCGACTCTCAACATGCTGTTGTGCTACATAGCGGCCCATGTACATACGGGCGCCTACGGCATGCCGATGCCTCAACCTAATCATGCTGTTCCCACAGTAGGCAGTATTATAATATCTTAAAACTGATAGTGATCCGCGTTGTGGAAGGGACTCGTAGCACAGCGCTTAGCATAAAAAAACCATCTATCGACTGTTCTAGCTGGATTCAGTTTCCTTAACATTATGCAAAATTCCTGACTTAGCAGCCAATATAGTAACACAGATAGAGGTACATTGGTCTGCACAAACCCTAGAGCTCAATGAACCAAAAGTCGCAAATACAATTGCGAAGGCCCTGGATTTCAAACAAAAGTTAAGTATGAAAACGAAGTTGTTGTGTGAGGTTCACGAGTCGAACCTGGACATGTTCGTGGGATTAAAAGGGCGCGAAGCAGAGAGAAACTAAAAGGAGAGATTGTGGGCATTCAGGTGAATTATGTGTTGTAAAGTCCAGTGGAGGTTGAATCTTCTGGGTAGACAGTTGGTGACATAGGCTTTCACACGTTCTGCCAAAAATTGGGCGACAAGCGACCGCAAAATAGGCTATTCATGAGCGATATCTTCCCTTGTCTTCATGGTATTCAGACAATGAGAAAATTTACTTTTTGGCTTCATATTGTGTTTGCTACTTGGACAAGAAAGAAGCCGCAGCAACCCACTCTGATGACAGAGGAATCCACGCCGAGCAGTATTGACAAGAGTATTGATGGAAGATGCCAGGGGTAGCTTCGAAAGAGATATCTACATTGATAAAACCAATAGTGTTTTGGTCAAGGCAGAAATTTCCTGGCGACTGTGAAATCGCAGATATTGATACGTGTGCTGCATCTGTGGAGAAAACAAATGGCAGATACAGCCCACCAGATAAATATCCCAAGTGGTTTAGAGGCAATACCTGGATCAATTGATGAGAACAATTTGCGTCCGAACGACGAAGATCAACATAATATTTTGCCTCTCTTCGAAGCTTATGAGTTACGCCTAGCCATATGTCTATGGTGGTATTGCACCATGGTAGAGTTGAGTTCCTGTGAACACACATGAACAAGTCTTTCGAGCGAAAGCTTCCTTGCCAGCCAAGGAAACTCTAAGCGCATGTTGGAGATGGTAGCGCTAGTAGCTCACAAATGACATCGTCCGCTCGCGAACTGATCTGACCATGCTATGTAAATAACTGCACCCGGAGACATACGTATTGCCCTTGTTTCGTGACAGACTGAAAGCAGAAAGAAAACCTAAATAGACCCAGCCTCGGACGCCCTACTCTGCATCAGAATATCAAGCCATTCTTGCTGTTGACTGACATACTGTAAATAAGTATGTGTGGATGCTTTTATTGTGCTCCGCCAAATGTAACGACGCCTCGAAGTCCCATGTGCTCAGCATTGAAATTGCCATATAGTCGAGGCCCTCATATACAATAGAATTGGAGGGTATTCTGGCGTCAGTTGACACCTCGAAGGCTTGGCCCAGAGCTTAATATCAGGTGTGTACGTCCAGCAAAATCAAACGTAGGATCTGTTGGGCAAAGCTGAGACACGTGGTGAGATTGGACTTCAAAGGTAGCATATGCCCGTTTTACAGTCACATTCCCCTCACGACTTTTTGTGCATCCGGACTACGCAGCATCGACAGCTGTTCTATCTCCGTCCAGACAAGGCACTCCGGTTTTTTTTTAGAGTTGTCAGGCTAACATAGTGCCAATGTGTAAAGAGCACAAAACTCTCTGTAGATATAACGCCCAATATACAGAATCGATCAATGGCCCAGGGTGTGTAAATATCATCAGTCATTTGTATGCTGATACAAACTTATCGTAGCGCCTAACGTAGTATACGTATCGCCTGATCCAGAATATCTTAATGGCTACTCATAGATTCGGTGGATTGTGGTAGCGATCGAGTGCAACCATAGCAGATGTTTTTACTCGTCGCTGTGGATGATTCGTTATCACCTTGTTGATATCCTCCCCAACCATGGATGCCAAAGCGACCACCTGGTACGGGCATGTCGCATAACCCACACCGTGGATCTGAGTCTGTGCCTGCAGGTGCCTCGAGCTTTCCAGATGTGCGAACAACATTGGAAACAATACTCGGGAAATTCTCCTCCACTGATTCGAAGTACTGTTTCATGAGGTCGTCGATGGTAGTGTTCTTCGAACTCGTGGATGCCTGCGTTGTGCCAGAGTACGGCTCACATACCAGCGATGCCAGTTCGGTTTCAGCTAGATCCATATATGACACCAACTCTTTCTTAAGTACATCACGAAGAGGATAGTGGAAGAATACTCCAAAAGGTGACTGCCCGTCGGCAACTTGCCACGGCAATGAGTACCCTCGGCCTTTACAGGTTTCGGCGAGTGTTTTCTCTGCAAGCGTAGTGGTACTGTCACCCCAGAGGATGCTCTGGCACCCTGCTGACTTGGCATGTTCTACTACGAGTCTGGTCCTGAGCGTTGATAGAACATCTGCACGAGCTGTTGCTGAGGTGAGCGAGTTGATCAAATGAGCTAACTGCTCTTGGTGGCTGAGATTTTTTCCTTCCGCAGACATAGGAATCAAGTGTCGCAGATCAGCATCGTCCGGGATTGCTCGGAAGACATCGTACAGCGGAAGTGCAGCGTACTCGTGACCTGGGTACCGGTTGCGCACCTTCCTAAGCAGATCTTCTGTGGGCAGATTCTCCTCAGCACTTTGGATGGCAACGACGCTAAGAGCAAAACCTGTACGGCCAGTCTTACTCAGTTGGGTTTTGAGATGCAGATCCAGGATGTGTAGAAGAGTGGTCGATGAGACTCCAAACGACAGCGGTAGCAGTACTTTGCGCTGTTCATTTGTGTGGAAATTCACACGAAATGTTTCCAGACGTTTGATGGCTTTTGTATGTACATAGCGGGCGAAACAATCCCTATATGGAAATTTTAGTATGAATCATACTTTTGAGGAGCAAACTGACTGGCAAAGAGGCTCCAGGCGCACCACAAGAACAGATACATTCTCCTTGCACCTTCTACAGAGTTCCCTAGTTGGATTGTTCGCAATTTTTCCTGCCATGATGTTCGGTTGGTGAGATGTGAATTTTAGTAAGTCTTTCGGCAGATGGTGCTTGCCTCTTCAACTGCACCGCCACAACGTTAAAAGCGCGCTAGCAGTCTAAGCTCCCGCGCAGCCGGCAGTGACAACGCGCAACCAAACATTCAACACTGCAGCCTTCTGCACCAAATTTATAACATCCACTGGGAATCGAAACAAGGATAGTATCGAAAGGTATTTATATGTAACGCAAGCCTGCGCCGACCAGATTGTAATCGAACGATTGTCAGTTCCGCCAGCTGGCCTCAAGCCACACAATGAAGCAGCAATGGCTGCGCAGCATAGGGCTGCTATTACTGTCTACCGTAACAGCAGTAGCAGCGATCGACGTTAGACTCACTCGCGACGATGCCCAGAAATGCTCAGGCATGTACAGCAAGAAGTCATGGGGAGGGCAGGTCGAACCGTTCATTCTTGTCAAGTTCCTCAAGAAGGGAGATCAGAATAAGGAGATAGAGGATCCTACCGTGGGCGTAGTCATCTGGGAGTGGAAAGACTCGCTGTTGTTAGGCAAGCCATCTGAAAGGCCAGTTGATGACGTTAGTACGACTTGGGAGGATTGGTAACATTAAGAACTAACTGGGGACAGCGTTCGTACATCTGCAATGAAGATGCGATCGATGCGAAGCTTTGCAACGGGACACACAAGGGCGAATGGATCCTTGCCGACGACGCCGACTCTGTATCCAATATGTACATCCGAACTGCTGCCGTCCATCTGAAAGACCCTAAGCCAATCAATTATCCGGTCTCCAGCGGAGAACGAAAGCTAGCGATCAAGACAGGATACTACTGCGTCGCTACCGCTGCGTACACAAAAGAAGTCGACTACGAAGCCGTTGTCACGTTCCGAAATGCGTATGGCGAGCTTCCGGCGGCGCAAATCGCAAAGCTCCCCTTCTATGGCGGCATCACTATCGTATATTTTGTTGTTTTGCTTTTCTGGGGCTTCTTATACTACCAGAACAGACATGACATTCTGGCGGTACAAAACTATATCACCGCTATCCTAGTCTTCTTGGTGGTAGAAATGCTCATGACTTGGGGCTTCTACGACTACCAAAATCGTCATGGCAACAACATTGGGACAAAGGTACTCATGGTCGTTGTTGCCGTGTTGAACGCTTTCCGCAACTCGTTTTCTTTTTTTCTACTCCTCATCGTCTGCATGGGGTACGGAGTTGTTAAGCCCTCACTTGGCAAGACAATGACTATCGTTCGCTGGTTGGCTGTTGCCCACTTCGTGTTTGGTGTCATTTACGCTATCGCATCGCTCACTGTTCGTCCTGACGATGCCGGTCCGCTCGTTTTGCTTGTCATCTTGCCTCTGTCTGCTACGTTGACCGCTTTCTACATCTGGACGCTGAACTCTTTGAATCTTACGATGAAGGACCTCATGGAGCGTAAGCAACATGTCAAGGCTACCATGTACAAGAGGCTCTGGTGGTGCATCTTGACCAGTATCATTGTCATCTTTGGATTTTTCTTCATCAACAGCTTTACATTCGCTGGTGCTTCGACTCCTGACTTTGCACCGACTCATTGGCAGACAAGATGGTTCGTTTTAGACGGCTGGCTAAATTTGGTCTACCTAGCAGATGTTTGCTTTGTTGCATACATGTGGAGACCAACAGTAAACAACAGGAGATTTGCCATGAGCGACGAGGTAAGTCGCGTCTATTTGTAATGAATTAACAATTGGCTAATACCTGCATAGATTGCGCAAGATGATGAAGGCTTCGAGATTGCTTCCATCCGCGATTCTCTGGACGAGGAAGATGTACCGCTGGATCACGCTCCATCTTACGATCCAGTACGGCCACAGCGCGAAGCGAATCGTGATGTTTCGCCATTGCCTGCGCCTCAGCCACAGAAGCCAATTTACCCGCCAAGAGAGTCTCTTGACGGTGATACAATCTTCGCGGTAGGAGAAGACGACAAATGGAGTGACGACGACGAAGACGACTTAGAGCCAGCAAGCCCGAAAGGCAGTGATGATGAGCACGCGAGGCTGACAGGTCGTGCAAGTCAAAGTCGGAAAGATAATTAGTTGTTAGTCCATTGACGAGACATTTGAAGGGCATTGATTTTTTGAAAGGTGGCGTTCAGGGTTCTAGGAAGCTGTCCACCGTGAGGCTATGTATCAATTACGACAAGGCATATCTGACACTTCTATTTACTTCGAGAGCCTTTGAGAAGAATCCAGCTGTTAACGTTGACTTTTGGTCCGAGGCATTTGCTTATCGATTGTAAATCTTGCGCCACAGCCCAAGTTTCCGTCAAAGCTCTGACATAGCTGCAACCACCACTCCCACAACAAGTACCTAAATCATGACGACGCCATCAACTTCAAAATTTGCACGGTCTTCCGTCTACATATGTAACTCGTGCCAAAACAACATTAGTGCCTGGCAATGCGTGCGCTTCACAGGAGCTCGCACACCTAGCACTACGTCCTTCTCAAAGATCCGCTATGGGCCGCAGCGATCACAGCAATCATCACGGTTGATTTCTACGTCACTGAAAAGCGAATGCGTATCACGTGCTGCTGTTCCTTTCAATAGGAATACTCGATTCTATTCCAAAACGAACGATCCACCGCAACACGTAGACTCGGGCATTGCGCACCTCACTCACCGCCGACTCATATCCCTATCTGGTCCCGATACAGTCAAGTTCTTGCAGGGCTTGATTACCAATAATGTCACTGCGAATCGAAAAGAGCCATTCTTCGCCGCCTTCCTCGACTCTCGCGGTCGAGTACTGTGGGATGTCTTCATATGGGTGTACCCGGAGCTGCTAGGACAGGGAGAACATTGGAGCTGCTATGTTGAGGTCGATGCATCAGAAGTCGAAGCACTAAAGAAGCACTTGAAGCGACATAAACTTCGAAGTAAGGTCAATATTGGAGTCGTTCCTGAAGAGGAGTTGGGCGTATGGGCAGCGTGGGGCCCAGCATTTCACAGCATCAACGCGGAGTCAGTAATTGCAGGTCTTTGTGATCCGCGTGGTGACATGTCAACCCTTTGGAGAATTCTGGCAAAGCCCAACAGTAGTCTTGTCAGCGAAGGAGTAGAGATACAGGATATACAGCAGTACCACTTGCAACGTTACAAGCAAGGAATTGCTGAAGGGCCACAAGAGATTCCAAGAGAAAGTGCGTTGCCAATGGAAGTCAACATAGACCTAGCGCAGGGCATAGATTTTAAAAAAGGTTGCTATGTTGGTCAAGAGCTCACTATTCGGACCAAACACACCGGTGTTGTTCGTAAGCGGATTCTTCCCATACAACTAGATTTTTCCAGTATATCAACATCCGACCCGAAATTCACATCACCCACAGCTGAAATCGAGTCTGGGACAGATATAAAGCCACTCGATGAAACAGGCACAGCTAAGAAAGGACGCGCAAGCGGCAAGTTTGTTGCCAACATCGGCGACGTTGGTCTTGCACTATGTCGCTTGGAGATGATGACACCCATGAGGGTCAGTTCTGAGGGTGGGAGTTACAGAGAGGGAATGGAGTTTGGGATGGATTTTGGTGGGAGGGAACATGTGGTTAAGGTTCAACCGAGGCTGCACCGTTGGTTCGTGGAGCGAGAGAGACTTTTATGGGATAAGAGCAAGCCTAAGAGCATTGGATAAGTATGCGCCAAATGATGGAAGGCAGCAAATGAAGTGACTACTTGTCACCAGTCAACGTATGACCTATTGCATGTGCAGTGCGCTTGATATGCCCACCGGCAAGCGGTCCTAGCGGTGGCTAAGCTTGCCGACGTCATCAGCTTTAATTAGGCTGACTATGTTCAATTACCTCGTATGCTGACTCCCAACTTCTGTACACATCTAAATTCTCCAATTCCTTGGGATTGCAATATCCTTCATCACTCAATATGGTGATGACAGTCCCCGCAGTACAGTCCGATCGCTCATTCATGTCTAAATTTATTTCCCGACTGCGAGGCCGCAGTAGCAAGGATATTGGAAAACCCAAGTTCGATAACATTGCGGTCGACACAAGGCCACCACTCATTCCCTCTCCTCTCCCTTTGATCCTTCCTGAGCATCAACAATCTCTTCCGAACCTTGGCTGGACAACGATCACATTTCCCCAACCCGCACCCATCCCTGACTTTAACAATGACTTGCCAGCGCTGGGACCCCATCCACTTCAAAGTGCGTACGAAAATCTTTTCGCGGCAAGCCAGGCTTTCTTTAGCTTGCCTATCGAAGAGAAGGAAAAGTTCAAACATAAGTTAGGATCGGAGGAAGGTTGGTCTAGCATCCCCGGTGAAAAAGAATTCATAACGCTCCGTACACTGGAATATTGCCCTACCGTACTGCAGGCACCCGCAAAAAGGTATTGGGATCTTATGGGTGCACATCTGGAGAATACTTTAGGCCGGATTGCAACTTCTTTAGACATATCAGAACCGCATATTTCAACGAAGGGTTTGAAGAAGTTCGTTGGCCCGTGTGCAACAATGCAGGATCTGGATGCTCAGAAGACAGCGACCATGTTACGACTCTTCAGATATGAAGGCTGGGAGGCGAAGGAGGTCGCTGAACCGCACGCAGACCTGGGGTTATTGAGCGTGGTCGTGGGCAACGTTCCCGGTTTAGAAGTTTGGGATGGTACTAATTGGTTTGAAGTCGAGCGTGAAGTGAAAAAAACAGGGTTGAAAGGCGCAAGCCTTCTCGCTGGTAGACAATTGGAGAGACTAAGTAATGGAAGATATCCTGCCGGTGGACATAGGGTTGTGTCTTATGGTAGTCCCGCAGACCATGCGCCGGGTGAGAAACACTATAGGTTCAGCATTGTCTTTGTGCTACGCGCACATGAACCCGTGGTCATTAACTCGAGAGATTTGGAAACTAGGGTGACGGGCAAGTGGGCAGAGCCTGTAGAAGCATTGACAGCCGGAGAGCTGTATGCCAAAATTCGCGGGGCACATTTCAATATAAACATCGGTATAGAAGAGCGAGAAAAACAAAGAGAGAATGTCAGGAGGGCAAAAGAACAGGCTGCTGGCGAGTAAATCTTACAACGCTCCATAAAACTCTAAGATGCAATCCCATGAAGGGGGAATCTCTGCAACTCGAGCGCTTCAGGACAAACAACAAGAATCCCATCAGAGTAGTTCCAAAGATCCGGAGTGGTATAACGCCTCACTTGTTTTCCAAGGGTTGATCGCGTTGACTGTATGTGACGATAGTAGTACAATTGGTTTGCCTTACGCATCGTGCACAGCGCTTGTTGGCACAAACACCAGTTTCTCGCACTTACTCGATTGGTCAAACTGTTTTTCATTGTCACGGGTATTTGCGACCCTATTTACTAACCAATCTGGGTTCTCCATCGACGAGAATGGACTTGTTATTGACAACCCACCAGCTAATGCGACGTATCTTGGAGCTCATGCTGAGGTGGTTCGGATTGCCAAAGTGCCTTTGAAGTCTTGTGATCTCGGCCAGGTGTTATTTGAGGGAGTATTTACAACGGGTTCAAAAGTGACCTCCCTTGATGCCCTCGTCAGTGAATCGACTAAGTGCGAGGATAATGCAATATCACCATCAGCAATGTCACCCTTATCAGCATCTCCATCAGCAACTTCGCCTTTAAAAAGGTCTTGTGCAAAGTCAGTGTCATTGATAAGAATGAGGACAGCACTCGACCGGATGAGCGACGGGCTCAGAGAGCTCACTTACTAGTTATTACGCCAAACCGATTACCAGATTATGAGGCATGAAGCTAGTAAGCCATATGTCGAGCAAGATCCCACAATAACCTTCCATGAGCATTCTGGTATTCTTCTGCTCACTGTGCTGGAGGCCTTCAGCAATGACTTCTCGGTCAAAAAAAAAAAAAAATAAATTGTGCACTTGCCGTTAGATGTGAAGAAGGCATGGAAGAAGGAGCAGATATATTGCTATTACGCAGATGTTGAGCTGAAAGGCACCAATGTATAGCAGGTGTTGAGCGAAACAGAGTGGGAGGAGGGTTGAAGAAAAAGGTAGGAGGTGATGTCTATGCCAATATCAACGGAAAGTAAGAGACGAGTTCCGGTATTCTCTTTGCCTAACAATAGATATTACCTAGCACCAGCGCTGCTGTAGGGCTCGCTGGTGAGAAGTTCGAAGATATCAAAATCTGCAAAGGTAGTCGATAGTTCAGTGAACGTTGCTATTTTGTCAAGATAGTCAACCAATAATGTAACTTTGGGTCATATTAACTATATTCGCAGCAGGAGGAATCTTGATCGTTTAACCTGCAATTTCTGCAGGGTAAGATAGACTATTGGAAGGTGCTGGTAGCCTTGCTCCTTCAAGTTCAGTGTTGTGAGAGGTCAATATTTATTTCCTGTTTAAGTCTAGCAACAAGTCACCCGAAGTCTATAGAATAGCAAAGCTTCAACTTCAGAGTAAGATAAACAATTGTGTTTTGGTAATGTCCACTACAACAATATGCTCTGTATGCCGGCCATATTCTATCCGCACGTGCCTCGCGCGTCTCCTGCTTCCTCTTATAGATGGATTTTAAGGTCACCGAACCCTTGAAATTCAGTGTCTTCCAGAACCGACTATTCTCCTTCTGCTAACGTCTTGCCTCAGGCTGACGTCATCTGTTTCGGCCTCAATGTGTTATTTATCTTCTCTTTGCTGTTCAATCACATGATATTCCAGTCTCCGACCGCGTTTGAGGCGTCTTAAAAACTGGCTTCAGTTGGTTTGATGTTTACTTGAGTGTTATGGGTAGCTTTTGCACATACAAAGGAACCGTTTAGACATTAAGCGGACACTTCCAGCGGTGTGATGGTTAGGAATGCAATGAGTCCACGGAAATCTAATACCGTAGTTTTGTAGCGGCTGATTGATTACCCACTGCCTGCGATTCGGTCGGGTATAGTAGGCTTGAAGTTTCTTGGTTGAATGTCTATCACTTTCGATCCATGCAATAGTGAATCGTCAATCATGCAAAGTAAACTTGACAGCCAGGGGATTTGTTCCTCTCGTAATTGGGTCATGAGGTAACTAGCCTGCAAGTGACTGTCAACAAATATCTGTACAGTGATGTAGGATTGCGAAATCTTATGCAGTGAGGACCCAGTTAGATCTCGCAAACGAAGACCATATTATCCACCGTCAAGTACTAACATGGTGTATACACTCGAAGAAGAAATTAGTACTGAATCATAACGAATACACTAAGCACACAGGCACCATGGATAGAACGATTCAAACCCACCTTTTATTGAGCCTTTTTGTCGATTATATGCAGTGAATGCAATATGGAACGCTGGCCGGCAAATCTAAACCGACAACCAGATTATCTGGAAGCACCAGCGCTATTATAGATACCTCCATTGCACTACCTTAAAGACACCAGATAGGTTCATAGGTTGAGAGATGTGCCGGATCGTGTTAGAAGGAAGAATAGCGCGAGCATTTCAATGTTGACCCATGCATCGAGCGACAATCTTGAGCTAAGAGGCTCCTCATGTCATATCATTACTGTTAAATAATTTATCTGTAATCTTGCTGTTTTTAAAATGCCCACATGTATTTATGCTGATGAGGATTAGACCTTGCATGCAGCGAAACATTGTGTCATGAGAATATGATAGCTGCACTGGGCCAATTGTGCCAACGTTCTAGCACCTAGAATCGCATTTGAGAGTGACAATTTGAATGTTACGATCATCAATGGTGGGTTAATGTGACGTTGAGCGTAAAATCAGTCCGCGGATGGTATGGACTGCGATCGCAGGCTAAATCTCTAGCTACATAGGCACAAACAAGGTGACTGTGATTTGCCAGGAATAGACGATTGCTTGATCACAAATGACGCTGACACGTTTTTGATCAACGACTTGTTCCCTGTCAACATACACGACCCAGCTCCTGCTTTAGTGAGCAGTCCAGCGTTCACTCAAGCAAGGATATAGTCACGCGGAAACTTGGTTATATCCATGATTTCGCCACATCAACCATAGCAGTCTTTCAATAACACAAAAGACGAGACGCCATGTCTCAATATCCAAACAATGGCGCTATAATCCGACGTACAGCACGTCAGGACAGCAAATTCCCTATCAACACAGGAATACTCCTACAGCTCATCAGTGGCCAGATACCCAAATCTAAACCATTCCCTGAAACCTTTACGTATCAAAATTTGGCGACATCTATGCTCCAGTACTCTGAACTATTCTCGAAGAGGAAGTCCAACGAGATTATAAGTGACTATTGTCGTTCCAGATTTCAACGAGCAGTTCATACCGTCGTGGCTAGCCATTACAACGATCAAACGTGGTCAGATCCACGTATATCACAAACAAACATGGTGAGGGAACTTTTCACGGCAAACAGTGGTGACTACGAATTTCTCAAACACTTCGTAGGCATGTGGCCTGCCAGAGAGCTACTGCGTGCCCGCTGGAAGAATCCTCATAAACGAGCGGAGAGGGAGAGGAAGAAAAAGAAGAGGAAGGCCAAGACAGACAAAGTCGAGAAGAGAGCCCGCGCCGCAAAGGCAAAGAGAAATAGATGTCCAGGTGTATAAGGTGTACTCAACTGATGAGGCTTTATGCTTACCAGTCAATGTTCCCTTCGTGTGTCACTGAGCCCGTTTCGTCTGGAATTACAAAACACTTAGCATGAAAAGATGAGATTGGAAGGAGTTGATTCACATGCGTTTGCATCTTATTAAAAGGACACCAGCAATATGATATTATTATAATCTAGAATTTCAAGTGCTACTGAGCGCTATATGAGCGTGCTGACACTATAGAGACTACAGCAAGGTGGGCAGGACAGTGGCTCCTGGACACAGGCCTACTGGAGTATTTCCAAGTAGCGCTTCAAGTCGAAGCCACAGACACAGGGGACTGGGCGCCCTTTACCAATGCCCAGGAGTTACCATACTCCTCCGCAGCCTGAACATAAGGCAGCACAGACAAGGTGTGGCGCTGTAAGCGGGTAGGGCAAGGAGCTGTTGACTAATGTTCCGTAATAAACAACCCGAGGCTGGCCTGCGTAACAGTGCCAAGAAGGGGTAAGAGAAGTGGTCAGAGAAGGCTAAAGGATAGACTAAGGAGGTTTTTAAGCTGTAGGCGTAGCTTGCAGCTCTGTTTGCCCTTAAAGCAGTAACATAGTCTCTATAGTGTCAGCACGCTAACATAGCGCTCGGTAGCACTCAAAATTCTAGATTATTCATTTACTATAGAGACTATGTTACTGTGTTAAGGGCAAACAGAGCTGCTAGCCACCAGTAATTTAATACACGATACTAAGATCCAGTAAAAAACTGATTTTTCACAGCAGATAGTTTTGTCGGTATACCCGCCCGTGAAATGGGAAGGTATAATGGACGCTGTTAATCGACTGCCCGTAGATGTCGCGGAACGCTAGTCTACGGTGCGCAATTGCAAAGAGTGAATAAAGTATGGAGGATGGATTGAAGAGAGTAGATTGTATAGAGCTATACCGCGAATCTCCTACGTGGCAAGGGCTAGCAGTGACGTCTAGGTCATCTACTAGCTTGCCGGGTGTAGGTTCAGATTCTTGGGTTCGTCCTTCTCAATGTTGGCCGTGACCCTATCTTTATGCGCTGCATCGTTATCTCTCGCTCGACCCGCGCGATACCCAATTCGGCCAGAAACGACACATCTTATCGTACTGTTATCACAGTACGATCCTCAGTTATACCAACAAGTTTCGTATTATTTAAGTGCATAGTATAGTTAGGTACCTCTAGGACGGGCACCTGTCATTCAATTAAACTCCAGCATGACCACATGACTACTACATAGAGTGCTGTTTCTATGGACCAATTGCTCATATATACCTCTTACGAATGACACAGTTAAAAATGCCAACCGTCGATCAGTCGGGCTTATTGACCACTAAGAACAATTTCACCGATTCTCCATCTGCCGCTTACAAGTGTGACAGGGATAAACAGTAGAGTACAGCCACAAGGAATTAGTCTGTTCGCCGAACGCACGAGCCACCCCACCAACATCTGCCTTCCAACTTTACACCTACCCTAGCACCATGAATAATGC